>JAGDQP010021175.1:21060-32134 GCA_022664845.1 Lepisma saccharinum | reverse complement strand
TTAAGCTCTGTAGTCCATATGTGTAAAAAATGCAATATCTCTGGAGGGAGGAGAGGCAAACTGCTTATCGCGAGCCATACATGGATCTTGGACAGGATGTACGACTGAACTCGCGGAAATATCCATCTCCGCTGTAGAATATATCACATCGGATTTGCCAAGCTTTGGCTCTCAATACATATACATCTCGACACACCATCAGACCTCCAGTTGTCCAAGAAGGTTATCAGTTAGCACGCTCTGTTTTTGTGCGCGTGGTCACGGGTTTAAGTCCCATAGGATCCATTCAGCAGAGTGGTAAGGGGTCCACATTACCTAAAACTGTAGGTCCCGTATCAGCCAATTTAGGGCATTAACAACACGGTCAATTCAGACGCAATCAGCTAGAAAAAAATAAATCATGTAGATAGCATTACCTATGCATTTCTAGCTCATCCATAATCCTCCGCATCATTACGCCTCAGATCAGTGTTCGATTTGTTGTAAATCAAGAAGGTGGGGTTTTAAAATTAATGGTTGCGTGTAAATTTTCACCTACCTGTTCGGGTAGAAATACAAAGATTTTTCCATGGTTGGGATGGTATTCGGAATGAACAACAGGGGTGAAACCCTCAGGCACCACGAAAAATCCCCGGAATTGCTCCAGGCGTTGTCTGTGGTGAGATTGAAAGTCAGTGGCAGTTAAACCACCATCTGAATATAATGACTGGTGGTATTTTGTTTACACTTTGAAGTTGCTGTTGCAAACAAGACTATGAATAAAGTGAGTTTATTGGTCTATTTCTCTAACATCGTTAGTTCTCAGCTAAGGTTTCTTGTGTTCGTAGGGATTCATTGAGCGAGTAAAGAGTCCAACCTTTACTAAAAACTGTAGGTCCCGCCCTTAAAAGGTAGCAATTCAATCAATTAACAAGATTATTTCTTTCTAAAATAAAAATAAGAAAAGACAAGGAGGAAATCATGTTAAAACCAATTATTACAAAGAGCTCAAAATTTCCTTTGCTCGCAACACATGAATTATTTTTCATGACATAGGAAGGACATCAGTCAGTAAAGGTTGTATTTAATTGTATATATTTGAAATTTAAGACATGCATAATTAAGATGCCCATCCATTTTTTTCTTCCTCCTTCCTATTCTTCTTCCCTGGTTTCTAAAATGGCGACACTATTTAACATACTTGACCTTGGAGCAATGCCATTCCAAAATCGCGTTTTGGCTGAATTAAACAGACATGAACCGTTCGTTCTTTTGCAGGTGGAAGAGAGCACTTTTTTTCTTTCAATTCTGAAAAACGACCCCCGGCTGGGAAGGTACTCGCGTTTGGTCTCGTGACTGACCGGTGAATTATAAATTCTACTTCTGGACAGTGTTTCCAACTTTTGTATTTTTTTGTTATAGTAACAATTTTTTCATTAACTAAAATTTATTAAAAATAAACAAGAAGATGGTAACTTCATACATTAGCAGTAGTGTTTTTTACTGAATTGGAGACCCGTAGAACACCGTCACGATTTTAACATCGTTAATGAGAAAATTAATTAGATATTAGCGATTGTGTTTGGCTTTGATTCTGGGCGACGTTCGGCACGTGTAAGTAGAGGAAACCAGTGAAAACCTCGCAAATAATCTGTTCTGGAGTTTGAAATTACGATCTCCCTGAAAGTATTCCTTACTACAACAGTTTTGACAGTATCTGATTGAATTTAGAATTACCATGATTACTTCACCCACATTCGGTATTCAGCAACATTTAGATATTACTTCAAATGCTTAATACTGATACCAATCAATATTAATCAGTGTTCGATAGGATGATGATATCGATTATCAATATAGAAAGTCACAAATCCCAAAATTGATTTCATAAAACATTTAGTTTTCAATTAAAAAAAAAATAAAAGTAGCTTCTTCCTTTGCAAGTGCTCCCTGCTTCGATTTCTAGTGAGAGTTAATGGATTTTTCGGTAATGGCCCAGCTTCGTGATGGCTAGTCACAGTGGACCCCAGGAAATGTGTCTGTGGAAGTCATTATGTTGACTTCGTAACACATAATTGAACGAAAAGACATATAGTAAATCATGGTCCAATTCGGACTATATCATCATGGGGTTTCATTCGCGCTTTATTTGCACCATAATTTAGTGCAAGGCTAATAATTTCTTGTTCTATGAACCACCGTGAGTTCGATTTCAGTTCTCTTACAATACTAACGCACGGAAGGCCATAATTTGATATGAAACATCCGAAAAGTATGCTCATGTCACAGATATACTATTAACCTTGCACTAATTTAGGTGCAAAGTTACCGCGAGTTTTCTTAGTTGCTTTTTTTAGCACATTTTGTCATACTTATGAATGAGTATGTATCAAGAAGCATAGAATATTGGAAGTTGGCAGCCCTGACCAAAGCTAGAAGAGACCATCCCCCGGCTAAAGGACAATAAAACATTGCGTGATAAAGGCGGGAAAAGAATATGCAAGTAGGTTGGAAAGTAGTAGCAGTTTTCAGCTTTTATTTATTTTTGCGTCTGTTAGGTTGTAAGTCAATTTTAGTTTTATTATACTTCCTGTTATTGTGCCAACAACTCTTCTGGTTCCAAATGTAGGAGGATGTGGTCTGGTTTTTGCTTATAGACCATGCAACATGTAACTGTGTGTGCATTTACAGCAAACAAGAAAAGTAGAACATTCTTTTTTTGCCTCAACTAAAACTTTTAACAGTTTAACACCCACATTTTTGTCTGACTTGAAGGAACATTTTGATGAATGGAGTAACAGACTTCATAAGGTTATTGGTGTTAAGTGACATGAATATTTGTTTTACATGTCATCTAATTAGATAGTTTCTTACGTAGTAAAGGTCCACTTTATCCAGAGATCTTCGAACCATCCAAATAATTCCACCAGAAGAAATTTTCAATCACCATTGACAGTTCACTCACCAAGGCTAACTTACGAACACGTTGCAGAAGCCAATAAAAGGGTTTATCATTTTATCTCAAACACTACTGAATTCTTAGGTTTCTAGCAGAGGTCTTAACTGCAGGAAGATTCTCCTAGAGATCCAACTCAATATTTTTACTGATAATAACAACTTGAGAACTAATGAGTACGTTGTACGTGCACAATTTAGTGTTTTGTGTTTGATGTCAGCCATGGTATTTTTATCATGCGTGAGAAAAGCATGTGCTTCTTTATGACCATCATCCAAGAATTCTTTTTAGCAATCTGATAGGCTGAAATTTCAATCTTGCATTCCCTACACGAAGATACTTTCAGTAAACAATGTAGTGAATTGTATACTTTGATGTTGTTGAACAATTTGTTACTTCTTTTAAAAGTCATAGCGTTATCTCGGTCTTTGTTTATCCAGGCAGACAAGAGATTACATCCACGCCTCCTTGAAAAAAAAAAAGAAGCTCTTATGGAAAGGAAAAAAATGCACGAGCTTCAAGTAATTTTCTCTTGCGTATATACCCAATATTTAACCGGAGGCAGTGCAGTTAGATTGACGGATAAAAACCAGTCTCCAACTGCTATCAAGTACGATTTATAAAACGTAAACAAAGGCAGAAAAGGAAGGAAGAAAAGAAAAACAGATTAAAGAAAACAAAATGGACACTTAGTTTTTATTTTTTAACATGAAGTGTTTTAACATCTTTTGATAATACTCTGATAGTTGGGGAGAGCAGCGCGGTGAGTTGTTTCTATTCAGGAAGCGGCGAAACTTGATGATATGAACGTTTCTCCTGCTTTCTTTTAGTCTTTTTTTTTTCTTTCAATATATGTCTATAAAGATTTATCTATAAAGCAACTGCACAAATTTCTCTTTTTCCAAACATGTCGGATGAAATTGGGTGTGATAAGAGAACCAGGCAGCTTTTAAGTACGACTAATTGTGTTACTTCCTATGGTCTGTAGAAAATCCAAAATGACAGCTCTATGCCAAATATCAACTTGAAATTTAACCTCAAATTGAATGCAGGTTGATAATAAATCATTAAATATTTCTTTGTAGCATTGCAGAATAATAATTTTTAATACTGCTTACCGGTTAGATCCAAAATTTATATAGTAATAGTATAATTATAATTTATTTTAACTAATTATATAGTAATAAATATAAATTTGGAGCAAGTTTATTAAATAAAGTACAAAGATTTGTCTTTAGGTTCTTTTTGTATAAAATTCTGTTTCAATTCACATGAGTAACCCAAGACTTTGTAAAGTAATGGGTTGATCAGTATTTATGCTGTAATTGAAACAATCGTGCAAAACAATTTTCAAACTACACTTAGCATCTTCTCATTTTCCTTTCTTCAAATAGACAAGTAGAAACAAACAAGATGATTATGTTCAAAGGCAATAGAACTTGTTGACATTCTTATGGAATACTATTGCCAGTCAACAAACTTTTCGATTAACCCTCGTATATACGCACCCCAACGATTATAAATTAAATTAATAATGTTTTCAAATGTTCAGTTAAGAGAAAATGTATGTAGAAAGAACAAGTTTTAGAGAACTCAGAGAAGAAAAAAAAAAAAAGAACAAAATGGAACATAATATTTGACAGAAAAACATGATAGCTTATACTGCGTTCGAAACGCCCACAAGCTTAAAATAAAAATAATAAACATTAGTTAAGCATGACTTTTATGTGCATTTGTCTACCATTCAATTTCTTAGTTAACCAATCTAGGATTTGACTGCGTCCGTTATTAGAACTTCGATGGAAGATATTCAGTCATAAGTGGAGACTCATGTACCGCTGGGTGTGGCGAAAATAACTTGTCAGATGGCGCAGCGGTGTTCTCGAAATGAAGACGTCCTGGGGTTGAGAGGTATGATCATGGATGTTAAGCTGGAAATATGTATTGAAAAAGAAAGAAAAAAATAATAAAGAGAAAATGATGCAGAGATCTGATATAATACGTGAATATTAAGAAGGCTGATTCTTCTAAATTTTTTACATTTGTAGGACAGGATATATTTCGAAATGAAGACAAAGAATTAATTGGTTAACCTAGAAGTGAACATTTTTCTCAAGTGCTACGACCTAGAATGAAGAACAGGTTACCAAAATTCGTCACTTCGCAGCTTTTTAATACACATGTTAATGACGTATGTTCGTACAAGATTAAAATTAAGTTCCGGGTTTCTAATAACTTATTCTAATCCTTCTTCTACTAACTTGATGCTATAATACATGTTTAAATTGAACTGTGTGAAGCAACAGGTCGAAAGAGTTTGGATTTGCCAGACAGATTTTTCGTTCAATGCAGTGTTATAAGGTCATTGCAACACCTCTCGTTACCGTATATCTGGCTTTGTAGACCACAGTCAGCTACTTCTTTATTTAAAGTAGCTCTTCAATTGTTAACAATATTAAAACTGAAGGACTCACACTGATTACGAAAGGACTGAGCACTTAATAACACAGGGTTCAATACACGTGTTTAGTCTCAGTTGTTTAGTTCTTAGTCTAATAATTCCTGCTTGTTCTTAGAACAATGATTAGAAATAAGAAACTCGATGAAGGAAACGCTTATCGTTTCGTTTAGTTTGTCTATAACAATGGGCTTCTAAAGGATACTGATCGGGTTGAAACAGTTTTACGATCTGCTCGAGAGGAAAGATTAGACGCTACAATCCAAAATTGTTGTTGGTCAATAGTAGTACCACTTTGTCTTATCCTAAACGAACTGCTTCTGTTTACTCTGTACTTGTGGACCCTTCAGTTGTGAAGTATAAGATACAAGATTTTGAGTTTAATAAGAGTAATCTTGAGCATGCCTTTTGGGACTAGGGAAAATGACACTTGTCAAAAACGCAAAATGACAACGTAATGTAAAAAATCACACTAACTTGTTAAATAAAACCAAAACAGAAATTACTTCTGAAGTAGAGAGTTTCTATTTTTGTCACCCCAAAAGAAAGGATGTTTAATAGAAATTAACTAAAAGAAAAATGCGTTTATTCAATCAATACCCTTCGATGATGTGAGAATAATAGTTTGAAACTTCGTGTGACAAACGAAGTGAACAAAAGAATGAAAATATATGATGGAAATACCTCCAGAGAGAGATTTAAAAGAACAAGAAATACAGAGTTCGTTGTAGCAAGAATTTCCTAATTGCTAGTAAGCAACTCAAAACAAAATTATTAACCTAATCTTAAATTTAAAAGACATGAATTGATTCAACCAGGTTTATCTCACACTATAGGCAGCATGTCCGGATTAAGCAGGAATTAAAACAGCATTCTTCTACCAGGATTTATAGACAGCAGCCTTTGCCATTTATTTATTCAACTCAGTTCTTTACTATCCAGTACATAATGACTGGGAATGACTCGGAAGTTCATTTAACCTTCCATAGTTTTGGATCAGTGAAAAATGTGGAGTAAATAATTGCCTTACCATACTCATATGTACATTATTTGGGATATTCCTCATGGCACCTTCTTTTTCAGTATTGTTTTCTCAATATTCCTTGTATTGCATATATTTGTTAAATGTTTCTTTTAATTATTCAAATGTCAACACAAGTAGTCAGAGTTGATCAGGTTCTTCCTAGGTTCGAACTAGTACAAAACGTTACTTTTCTTGTGGTACAGTACATCAGATTGTATCGTGCTACACTAGGTATTTGTCAATGAGAGAGATCTTCTCTGCGACTAGAACCTCTTGGGAGTTTTAGCGTCATATATGGAGAGACATGTCGTTTTACAGTACAATAAAATAAATCCATGTTGAATATTCTAAATGGTAATATTGGAAGTAAAGTTTCGTTTGCTTTAAACGAATTTCTGAGCTACATCATGCGATGTTAAAAAAGCGGGTAAAATCTGAAGTAGTAATTCCCTAGATCTTGAAACATGTAGAGGCCTTATAAAATCTCATTCCCTCGTTGTACCATTCAGAATACAATTATTGGAAGCGCAAAGGAAAAACGTAGCAAGGGAGAATTTGTAAAGTTCTATTATGACCTAACCATTTTTTTTTTCGCTTTTTTGGTAGAAAAAATGGTTTTCTGCTGAACTTTTTATCTTCTTTATTTTTCTTGCCAGATTTTTAGAACCCCTCCGACTTGTTTATCATAACAAAAGCTCTTCTGACGCCACCACACGGTTGGACTATTCATCATTTAGTGGAAAAAACTGGGGAATAAAAATTCTTAACCTTCCCATATACCGTGAGAGAATACTCAAAAAGACATTTTCTTGTACATGTATATAAAAAAAGGCTCTGTGAAGCTTTAAAAATAAGGGAAAAAGTTTCTAAAAGGATATCGTTTTGATACAGAATCTCAAGTTGTTCCCTCTTTTCCTTATGCTCTCAATTTGTTACATTATAGGGACTTGGGAACTGTGAATGATTGTAGTCAAGATCATAGCGAATACGGAACAAACGACGAAATTAGTTTTATATGGCTGGATGGTTTGAAGACAGGCTATGCTTTCTTCTTTTCTTCGTACAGCTTACGGTGTTCTTCACAAGCCAAATTCATAATTTTAGTAGCAAAATTGTCCTTTCTTGTAAGTTTGTTAAAACCAGGTAAACCCTTTAATTCATTATCAGCCGATGTGAAGATCAACCACTTTTAGTTTCTTATCGCCTTTTTTTTTTTTTTTTACTAGAAATTTATTTAAAGAACCCTAAACCTTCATTCCGTGTGATATTTCGGGTACCATACAGAAACATTCTTCCCTTGGGAACGAATATCTAGTCTGCATTTCAGTGGAGGAGCCAGGATGCTATCACATACGCATTCTTCGTCTTTATACACATTGAACAAAATTGAAGATACACACACCAATTTACACATACAATAACCCGAATCGTCACCAAATCAAATTATTATACATAAAAATGTGTCACAGAACAAAAATTTATGAAACAGAAATGTCACGCAGTACTGCTTTGAAGTAATTTTAATATGGTTTAATTTATATTGACTGGGGAAGGGAGTGAACAAGTTTCGGTATTTTCCTGTTAATTTCACAGAATCAAAGTTTTCTCCAGTCTTATAGTCACATAATCTGACAAGGAACTTTACGGTTTAATTTTCTAACGTATATCAAATTCAGTTTTATATTCTGTACCGGAATTAAAGTTTCAAACGTGTATTTGAATTTGCATTTTGAATCAAATTTACGATGGACATATCTTTTACGTAATAACATTGTCTACACCGTGCTTGGCACAAAAACGTCATTCTTTTGTCATTTCCTCTCTTCGTACAGTGCTTTGTTCGAACAGGTCTCTACAGTCCGTTGCTCCGTGGACTTAATTCTTGTGCAGATGTAACTGATCACTTCAGAGATTTTAACGCATGTATGAACAGGCATAATCTGACAGCCGCATTGAGGCAGAAAAAGTCAGGTTGACATATTGCAAAAGAAGGAAGAATTGAGGTCTGCGAACAAAAACTTGTAGTAAAATGTGGTCTCGTCATATATACATGGTACTCTTGTTCAAGTTTTATTAATCCAACAGCTGGAGAAGGAGGGAAAGCTGTGAAAGATGCTGGAGAAATTATGATACACGAATTATATTGGTGTTAAGTGAGACGAACGAAAAAGAAAAAAATCCTGTCTGAAATCACGTAATCTTCTAAAATTAACGTATGCGCTGTTTAACAAGATTGATCATTTCTATTTGGAATACAAGTATTTTGAACTAACGTGCTTATAAGATCTTAGGTGTTTATTTTCTTCCAACATTATGTATGTATTTGCTTTAATTTAGTGGTTAAAAAGTGAACATTAAAACCTTTTTCATAATAGATTGTCCGGGAATTACTTACATCTTAACATAGACAAATCCCACTTCATCGAGATCTTTATTCACTTTTAGTTCCTATCTGTATCGAATCTTTTGGCTTCAAAATGGCTTTTTGTCGAAAGCTAACTTCAATTTTGTGTGTAGTCATTCGGTGCTTTTCAGAAGTCCAAAGTCAATTCCACGATTCGAAACTTTTATAATTCAGAAATTCCACCATTCAGAATTACAAGACTTGTCATTTTAATTGCGAAATCCAGACTTCATATGCGAAACATTCTAGAATTCCTAACACCCCTAATGAATACATTGTACAGACATGGTGAATAGGAGAAAAATATATATTGCGTAAAGATGGTCATGGTTTTAAATACCAGAGCGGTCAGTGTCGAAGGTTCGTCTGATAGCAGATAGCACATTCCAAAAGTGTTAGGAGGAAGAAATTATAATGTTGGACCAGAAACCCATTTTGTTGTCATTAACATACCCATACACACAACATGGATCTTAGCTTTGCCAGTCGACATCGAAAATGACCTCTGATAAGAAATGACACATTCCAATTAATGGAAGGGCAATGAGACTAGATATTACTATTATTATTTGTGTCGCACGAAACGCATCGTAATTTTCGTAATCAGAAATTTATGACAGGTATAATTGTCCTTTATCATGTTTACGAACTCTGAAAATTCTTATCTAGAACCCGTGACCACGGTTCTTTCGTTCTTATAATCTGTCTGAGTTACACGTTTACATTGAACTCTGTTTTAGACCTACATGTCTGTCTTTTACTCTACAATATTTCGGTTCATTTTGATAATAGCAGGTTTCATGGCATATATATATATTTTTTTTTCATTTGAAATAACTTAACTGCTACCGAACTTACATTCATGATCGGCCATTAAGTTTTTCTTTTCTGATAAACGCAATTTGCTGTAAATCAGGCATAATGCATGTTGTACAGTTGCGTGCTCGAAATATATATGAAAATGATAATATTAATTACGATTTCAGGTATGCAATCAAACGAAAACATAATTTTCATGATTCTTGAAAAGAAGCGCAATACTTTTTTTTTAATGGGTCTTCTGGTAGAATTATTAGACAGTCTTAACATTTCAAAAGAACAGGACTTGATAATCATGTTTAATTATGAAATGCATTTAAAAATACCGTGTTATCCCAAAATATCAAGCCGTTTCATTCCAAAATTTACAATTTATATGTTGATAGAGAGCTATAGGCTAAGCCCGTAACATCTGTGGGATAACACCCCTTTACAAGTACTCTTTCGAAGCAGAGGTGAGCAAGATTGCGTCCAGTCTAGGCAACACTACAGCATTTTTCCTGAAAAACTTCGAAAATCTCTACCGAACCTGCGTGCGTCCCCAGTGCTGATCCAAAATACTCATCGGTATGGACTAGAACACGGGATCTGAAAAATACGAAACTCTTGGCATCAGTCTATGGTAAATACCAAACAAATCTACTGATGGTGATCTGCTGTGAATTCCTTAGTAAGGTTTTATTGGTTTCTCCCAGACACAGGTGTTAAATACAAAGATGGTACCTTTAATTAAGACCACATACGCTACTTTCCGTTTCTTCCATGCACAGTATTAGTAAGGTGAAGACAAAGAAAGAGCTTTAGACGCAGATAGTATGTAAATCACACGAATGCCAAGTTGACAAAGATATCTAAGGACCTTCTCGAATTTATCCATAGCTTTAGGCACCTATGGCTCACGCCGGGATAAGGTATAAGAAAGGAATTAGCGAGAACCTAAGTCGAAAGTAGGTACCATCCCGACATTTCCATGGTGTGACAGGAAAAAACCTGAAAAAGCACCAGTCAGGATGGTCGGCCGTTGGGATTGAACCCAAGACCTACCAAACACGAAGTCAATACTCTACCAACTGAGCTACGGTCAGTCGGTACGACCTTCGTGAATCGTGAAATATATTATTTTAAATTTCAGGAATCTTTCATACCTAAAACAAACTCTTTATTAAACTTTTACAGAAAGGAATGTCGACATTAGTATTATATAAATAATAATAATAATAAAAGCATTATTTGACAACTAATATTTTTCTTAAGAAAAAGTGTAGAACGAAACCATCACTATCTGTTATTATTACTCCTCTCATTAACAGTTTCGAGATTGCGCGAAGAACTTGACAATGATTGACGATCATTCGCATTTACTAAGGGCGAAAAAATATCTTGCATGTGAATACAACACTAAATTACAATAACGTTTCTTACTATTCGCAAAAT
>JAGDQP010021175.1:0-20960 GCA_022664845.1 Lepisma saccharinum | reverse complement strand
TATATATATATATATATATATATATATATATATATATATGCGTGTGTATGTGTTTTCAGATGGGGTGGGACAGCAGTTGAAGAGGTAACGTGAAATACCTTAGTTCAACGGCTGCACTGCAATCAGTTTGCATCGCTTCTTGAAAATAGTTTTCATGAAAGATGGTCATTAAAAGCACTTTATTCTTTTTATGTTTTTGAAACTCTATTCAGCGTAGACATTAAGAACAAACAGCAAAACCTTAATGTGCTTTTAAACGGTAATCATATGTGAAAATAAAAAACAAAGGAGATCTTTGTAGGTATGAAATAGGTAATTACTCCGATATTTCTTTTTAATTTTATGCCACGGAGAAGTTACAGTTGGTACCTAAGGGGAATTAATATATTGTCTCTTTTTTTATGTTAACATAGATTTAGTAATGAGCCTTATCTGGTTCTAAATCTTTAACATCTGTATTTTCATGCTGATAGTAAACTCTCAATCAAGAGTTATTGATATAACCCGTGGTGGGGTTGAAAGAAATTCGAGACCTAAACACAGTATGGCAGTTTAAAGCTTTTTAGAGCCTAATAACTATGGAAAAACTATACAACAAAATAATAGGTGCGTTACACATTATTGTTAAATAAAAAATTCTGTTCTGTATTAGGACGTCTTAGGTCTGATGGATAAAGTACGTTGCTGAGCACCATTTCCCGTAAAAGACATAGAAAAGTAATGGTTAGATGTACCATCCTGGTTGTCGTCCGGTGAAACTTGATGAAAATCCATGAGAAGCTTTAGTTTGGGTGACCAATACAAGCATGATTTGATCTTACACCCTCTCTATAATGCTGATTTGTAGGCGATAATTGTAACATATGAAGACCGGACTCCTTTTAAATAAGAAAATTTGGTATTGTGGAGCTTATGTCCTTTCTATACTAGTTCCTTATCTAAAGCTATTAACTCAGCCTTGCGTCCCGTATATTAAAAATGTCTTCCTGCTTCAATAAAGCTTCCAAAGCACAGATGCACTGATAATTCATGGTTGTTGCAAACACAACAGTTAAGATATCATTTAAATTAATTGTGGATTTCTCCTATGAACAAATAATAACGACAAATGTAGTTCAAGGGTACCACAATCTAGTGGTTAGAACGTTGGACTCATGTCCGCGTGGTCCATGGTTCAATTCTCGGCTGGAATCCCACTTTTCGGTGTCCACCCAGCGTCGTGAGGCAAACTGGGGAGTCACGTGAAGAAAGACGTGACGGCCACACTCGGTCTAGAAAACCTCTAATACGCCTGTTCGTGGTTAGATGACGCGGAGTACTGAGCACATAGCCGTTACTCAGGTGGATGCAGTTCTACCAAGCGCGGACAGATGGCATTGGGGCTGGCTCAGGGCGTATCGGTCTGTCAACACTGTGCAACCATGTTTTCTTCAAGATATGGTCTGCTGCTATCCACTCAGTTTTTGGAACATTGATCCCAAAGAGTTCTTAAGATAATAACATACTTTTTGTAGTAGAAATCACTTGCTGGTAAAGTTCATACCTCCTTTCTTCCCTATAATTGCAAATATACTCACCAAAAAGTTCGTAGAATTCTTAGCGTTAGCATTATCATTCTTTATATGGATATTGAAACAGTTTAAGGAAATGATAACATAAAGGGGTTACGAGAATTCTGTAAATTTAATGCACAACTAAAAAACCTAAGTTTCCAGTCAATTTTTCGGATGTTTCTCACTATGTAGGCGTAGGGTACCGTCACTGGCGATAATTTAAGGTCATGATGCAGGTGCGGTAGTGTTTTCTTTTGGAACAACCACAGATCAATGTTCGTCCTCTCTTCCTTTCAGTTCCTAACTCTGTTACACTTCATTAACTCGGCAGAAAGCAGGATTTAGAGTCCCAGTTCGAGGCATTCCCTCCTACTCAGACGGTTGTATCTTTAGAAAACGTTGACAATAATATTGTATAGTAGAATCCTGAAGGGAGGGAAAATGGTTTCAGAGTTATCATCTCTCGCAAATAAGAAAAGAAAAACTAACAACAGAGAAAGCAACTTTCCATGTAGGTTGCTAGGAATGTCACTATCACCTTATATGACAAATACGAGTATAGTGGGGTAAATACTAACTGGTCATCTCTTTAAGTAAAAGAACAGCGTAAGTTATTAAAGTGACATATAAGAATATTATTTTTAAGCAAGGAATTACTTCTTTTAGAATTTCGTTAGCCTGATTTCTTTATCTGTTGTTTCTGAATCTTTTGAAATTACGTAGAAGCAAAAAAAAATAATAATAAAAAAGATACTGGTACAAAAAACTCCGTGACAACATAATAAACTGAGTTGGAGCAAATGAGACTAGTACGGATTCTTTTACAAGAAACTAAATGCCAAGTTAGATGGGGGTATTGTGAATACTGCTGGTAACCCTGAAGACTTGTTACAATAAACGTTACGAAGTTAATAATTATTTATAACAGATAGAGATTGGAAATGAAGGAATGAAACTACTTCCCCGTAATATCAGTAACATCATATTCAAATAATTCAGATAATGAATAAATACCTTTTGGCAAATATATTAATTACATGACTATTCTTCTGTTATTCATGTAAATCAGACTCTACATAGCCAAATACAGTATTTAAATACGTTCTGGACTTTGTCCAGAAATCACCACGTAACATGCATGCATTTCAAAATAAATAAATAAATATATTTGTGAAAATTGAATTGATTTTGAAAACATAAATGTATCCTAAGAAAGCACTTTTTTTTAATATTTCACTTTTCAGTTCCCTTTTGAGCTGGCAACACTAGTAGGTTACCAGTTCCCTCCTCCACAAACATTTTTCTAAAAAGCACTAGACAGGTGCAGATGGAATCATCATAGATTCACAATACGTGCCCCTATTTTAGTTCCCTCCTTTTCTCTTCCACCCAAACTATCACTCAGGTTGTAGGGACCTTTTTTCTTCCTTTCTTTCTTCAGTCATTGTATTGTGAATTTTGTGTTCGGCTGAAAAAGATCAGAGGAATATTCCTGCGTCAAAGAAGGTTGATTCTGGAGGGAAACGGGAGGGTAGAGATACCATGAGGGAGTTATGTGTAGGTGTCCGGGAATTCTTGACAATTTTCATTGCTTCAGAAAAGCTAAAAGATTGATTTCTTCCGGTAATGTATCTTTGGAATGGGAGGTGAAAAGAAAAAAAAAACATTAGAAGAATAACTGTGTTATAAAAGAAACTATGTTTTACAATTGAACGAAAAAAAATCTTCCCCCAAAATGACTACTTCCTATTATACATTATACAAAATTAACCAACAGAAGAAAATCGATTACAGGCTTCACATAGCAACACGTATGAAAAGTTATCTGACTATTACAAAGTTTAAGTTTTTACGTTGCCGCTTTGTTATAAATGGCAACAAATCTTAACCCAGAGCCTTAGCCTAAATTCTTCTGTAGCATATACAGAGGTTTTGTTTTCAGATCATTTGTGTATGAAGATGATGTACGTATTGTGAATAAAGATCTGTTGCTTCAGGTTACACAGTCCAAAGATTGTTTAAAACTCCTACATTCGCATGTACTGACTCGAGCTCGCGCTAACTTCAAGCTCAGGATTTCACACTTACTTCAAGCTCAGGATTTCACACTTACTTCAAGCTCAGGATTTCTCACTTACTTCAAGCTCAGGATTTCACATTTACTTCAAGCTCAGGATTTCACATTTACTTCAAGCTCAGGATTTCATATTTACTTCAAGCTCAGGATTTCACACTTATTTCAAGCTCAGGATTTCACACTTACTTCAAGCTCAGGATCTCGCACTTATTTCAAGCTCAGAGCCTTGCACTTATTTCAAGCTCAGAGCCTTGCACTTACTTCAAGCTCAAGATGACGCTCACTCGCTCTCACACTCACTTCAAGCTTAGAATCTATCACTTACTCAAGGCTCCACTCACTTGAAGTTCAAGATCTGACATTCACTCGCGCTCACACTCACTTCAATCTTAGAACCTCACACTAACTCTAACTTGTACTCACTTAAGACCTGGCACTCACTCGCGCACACACATTAACTCGAGCCTGCACGCACTTCAAGTTCAGGTTTTAGTTCTCATTTGAAGCTCAGGATCTTTGCCTGCACCGCACTTGCAAGTTTAATCACCTTCGACAGGACCTGCTTATTTGTCAGTATCCTTCTGACTTCGTAGATAATTTTCCTGACAAAGAAATATGACTATAATATGTAGTCATGAGAAATGCAATGAAATAAATTGAATGAGATTCCGTAGAGGTAATGTTCTAGTTCCTTAAAGTGGAAATCCTACTGTTGTAGATCCAACCCCACCATTTTAGGTTTTCTTTCTTTATCCTGCATGCTCATGTAGGAATGCTACTTTGCAGATCTAGTTTGTGTTGCAAATTGTTGTTGAAGAAAGGAGCAATAGCCCACTTGTAAATGAGTGCAATGCACAAAATAACACTTTTACTATAGAAAACTAAAAGGACTTTTAGAATAATAATAATTGTAGACATTTAATGCAAAATATCACATGCACTTAATTTCTGAACTGAAAATACTTTGAATAGATTTCATGAACTATCTTCTTTTAATATTCTTAAAACTAGTTCACTCTTCTATGTCAACCACTTTAAGTTGTTTCGAAGCATTTTCAACTCCGTTTTAGTTCGCGGTTTCACGTCCGGCTATCAGTTTCCGGATGAATACTGAACAACAACAATAATAATGATGGGTGTTCTGCCGGAGGGCTGGTCGTAACTCGAAGATCCCTGGCATGGTGAACCGATGATAGTTTGCTATTGCTTTCCATCTGATGAAGATGGTGTCCTTAAGGATAGAACCTACAGTTTAACTTTGACTCCAAACCGCTTGTGTCCCCGATTGTTTAACGTCACATACTAGATCTGTAGTAAGGAGGCACACAGATTCGAACCTTACTGGCAGCCATCCTGACTAGTTTTATAGAGTTTTCCTCAATTTCACAGGCCAATGGCCATGCTTGGTACCCGACGAGTGTACACCAAAGGACGTCATCTCTCAGGCTTACGTCGAAGTTGCCTATTCAACCCATAAAAGAAAATTTGAAGAAAAGCGAAACGTTCATTGTGCCATTAAAAAAAAAAACATGGAAAAGACATGGGAGCAGTAATGTGATTGACATTTCGAAGAATGTTTTTCCAAGATATTTTACAATTAAATCCACACACTGTTCTAATAACACATTCATGGGAATAGAAGTGGAGGTATGCAAAGAGTGTGTAATGTGGGGGGTATGACGAAAGTTATTATTCAATTATTCCTCCTGGTACTAACTACGAATTGATTGAACCACAGAGAAAAAGAAGACATAACTGTAAGTATAAATCCATATTAAAAATATTATTTCAAAAATTGTGAGAAATGCCTTCGGGGAATTTAACATGAGGAATGCCGTACAAGAACTCCATTGCTCTGAATGCTAGAAAAAATAACAATGCCAATAATAAATGTACGAGAACAATTGCTCTAGTTGACAATACACCACTAGCTCCCTCCTGTGTCCATCACAGCAAGCTTCCTCGAGTTTACACAATGAGTAACACTCTTTCCACAGTTCTGTGACGCTTTGGCCACAGAAATACGCGAAGCTGTGGCCAAAAGTTCCCACAAGGTGTTTTGAGTTGCATCATTGTTGGCTGAAAGCTCTTCCGCTACAACTATAGAAGAAAAAAAAACTTTGGAAGAAAAAAGGAAAAAAAAAAGTATGGTCATAAGTTTTACATTCCGATATCTCATTCTTTTATCCCCCTTTTTTTCTCGCTTTTTATATATATTTGTTAAGAAACAGAAATCCATTTTTTCTGTGGAAAAGAAGGAATGTTTTTCTTTATTTTCAAAAGAGTTCCAAAGTATACATATAGACTATACAAATGTACAAAAGAATATAATTTACTTTTTATACAACTTTAGCCCTGATTTTTTTTTCATATAATATCAAATTTATTGCAATTTTCTGAAGATCGGTGTTCTGATTTGTCTAGGGTTGTCGGATTTCAACTTCGGGGAAAAAGAGGTCACCAGCATGGTAGTCAGTACGAAAAAGGGGACGCTGTAGTTAGTGCAAACCTCCTCATGAAACAAAAAGTAATTTTCTCATAATACAGATGTTCTACAATATATTTAAAATGTAATTAATTCTAAATTAACCATGTAACATTAAATATACAACATGCTAACAAGAATTAGATAAACGTGGAATACAGTTCTCTGAATGTCAGTTTATAACTTACAAATATTTCTCACAATTTTAAAAAAAAAGAGCTTGAATTTGCATTTAAGTTGTAAGGCTTTTAGGCAACTTTGACTCATAGCGGATGGATGATGATGGGATGATTGGTGGAATGAAGGAAGTAGGAGGAAACGGGAGTACCCGGAGAAACCAAAAGCAAGGGTGTTTGTCCAACATATTAAGTTCACATGACACGAGCAGGGATCGAACCAACGACCCTAAGTACCAAAGGTGAGCGCTCTACCACTAAGCCACCACGGTCCAATTAGAATTTAAATTTTAACGACATTGATATGGAAACAGTAGAACAATTAGAGAAAGTACGATTATAGTTGAACATAATAGTAGGACAGTATAGAGAAAGAAGAATATGATTGATAAAATAACTCAAACTGAAGAGCTATGTTCCAAGAAAAGAACATGTCCCAGAAAAAAAGAAAAAGAGTACGTCCCGCAACCCTAGATGTATCTAGGAAAAGAAGAAACATCCATATCGTTCTGTCCCATTACGGTATTTAGGTTTTATAACTGCTTATGATGATTACAGCGTAAATAATGGAATTCAATACACGATAAACGTACAATAAAATGTTGTGACATTTGAGATCCGATGTCATTAGAAATGCATGGAAAATTGCATACGTAATTGATATATTCAAATAGAGAACTATTTTACATCATAAATTCATGTAGTCTTTAGATAAAGTATATACATTTATTTTTCTATGCAAACAAGACAGACTCAAAAGGCAAAATTAAATAATGTGTTTCGGAAACGGAAATATAAAATGCGTATAGTGACTGATAGGAGTTTATTACATAATTATTTTCCGTAAATTAGAGTCACAATTAATTTGAATTTGAATTTTATTAAAGGTCTTTAGAGAACTTTGGCTCAGGCCGTATGGATGATGATAGATGGAATGAAGAAAGTGGGAGATAGCAGGATCACGCACTTGGTGTTTGTCCACCGCAAAGCCCACATGGTACGAATAGAGATCGAACTGACAACCCCAAGCAACAGAGGCGAGCGCTCTACCACAGGGTCAGAATTAAGTTTCAATGTTTGTAAAGGATAAATGAAACTATATAAGGTGACCGATAAAACACAATTAATTCCCATAAATAAAATGGTAGAAGCATAGTTCCATGTTCTACAGACAAAAATACAATGCTTACTAACTGAACAGGTGTATTTATTCCCATAGAACATAAGAGCAGGTTTAAACCTTACAGCATTTTTCACATTAGAGACGGACCTGTGATCTACCATAACTACCATTTTGTACTTTTGATTTCTATAATTTCTCTAATATAATCTGAACTTTATTTTCTTTTTCAGGGTCTACCTCTTCACTTGCAAATCGACACATACGAAGACCCTCGAGAAGGCTCTGTATATCATAGAGGGTACTGTCAAATAAAAGTATTTTGCGATAAGGTAAGTACCTAATATTTATTGGTTTTTCGTTACAAGCCTTCGTAAGGATATTTACTTATGCTTCGTCGTATGCGACATTTCTACTAGTTTTTTTTCTCTCACACTCTCTAACTAGATTTCGTCTCACTCTCTTCGTCGTGGAAATCCGCAGTAGAAACTTGAAATTGTTTACATACGCTGAATTGTACTTTGATTTGTAACTACATATATAAATGGTAGCTGTTAGACTCTCTATTCTTGGACACATCCATCTACTTTTAATTTGTACGTTCTTTCTCCTTATATCAATTTCAAGTAACTGCCGGTATTGCATTTCTGGGAACAGAAGTATTTAATTAGTTATAGACTCAATTCCTTGACTTGAACAAACTTTTCTTAAAATGTTTGGTACATTTGAATTTTGAATTTTATTTAAGGCCCTCAAGTATCTAAGGCTCAGGCCGGAATAGGGTAGGGGAAAGGATTCGGGAAGGTGTCGGCCAGGGCCTATGTTGAAGGTGCCGTCCCGGCATTTGCCTGGTGTGACTTACGAAAAATCCTGGAAAAATCTCATTCAGGATGATCGGCCGCTGGAATCGAACCCAGAACCTCCCTAATGCTACGCCAACGCTCTACCACTGAGCTACGGCGGCTCGGTATGTATGGTACTTGTTTAAGATACTGTGTTTTTTAATTACAAGTATTTTTTTTTCGTGAAGTGTAATATTTAATATTTATCTTTGATACGTTTCGCATTTTGTATTTACTGCTTTCCCAAGGAAGATTTGACATTAGACTACGCCCCCTTGATATACAACAGAACTGCGAAACGAGTAAAAAATTATCATGATTGTTAAAAACTAGTTGTATTATACTTAAAGGGACCTTCAACTGTGAAGACACGCATGAAAAAAAAAATCAAAGTAGCACCCTGCACAGGCTACGCATAATATTACTCTAATTAAGATATTTACATTTGCTCATCACACAGCTTACAATTGGAAATTATATCGATAAATCCTGTTTTTCTCTATTAAAATATGAGTAAGTTGACCAAAGCAGCAGTGATCATCAATGAAGGCTATTAAAATTTTCTTTAGTCCATGAGCTATAACATAGGCTCTCGTTATTTCGGTTTTCATCAAGGGAAGGTAGACAAAAACGTACCTGCCAGTACAATCCAGAAATTCTACAAACTTATTACTGTCAGTAATAATAATGATAAAATATTGTATACAATTCTGGAAACAATCGAGTAAGGACTTAAAACAGTTACTTATTCTTTAATTTATACATGTGTTGAGTACGTGCTATCATGTGCTACTTGCGTGAAGAAGACCCAGTATTCTGATTCTAACCCCATAACAGAGTCATATGATTGTTCAAGAAGGTCATTTCAAACAGAAGTAGCAGGTGCGAAAACCTTTTCTAGTAGACAGCAACACTGGTGGCGAACCACTCCTCCCTGTTCCCATGTTTGGTCAGCAGCCTATGGTGCACGCAGAGTTATAAGTCTTAATGCTAGCCCATATTGTTAAAACTTGCAACCTATCAGGTCATCCACCTTTTAAACCTGATTCTACAATCATTCGGTTCTATCTGCTTCCTCAATAGCCGTCTCCAATATACGGGTAGGCAGCAACAATGTCGTTCCTCTGGTCGTTTACTGAGTCACATGTTGATCAATATTCCTCCTTCGTACGCATGTCTGAAGTTAAGAAATACATTAGAAATGGCACCTAATTGAAAATGAGAAACGAACCTTATGGAGATACCGTTAAAAATTCGATCAACAAAATATTTGTAGTTTGTTAAATTACTAAAAATTGGAACATGTAAAGTAACTAACACATGCTTCTGGAGTTTCCGTTAGATGGCGGAGGATCGCTAATTTTTTTTAACTTTCTAGATTACCTAGAAACAAGCCTTAATTCCAATCATTATCTTACGATTATGGACATTTCTGGATGCTGTGTGGTAATAGTGTTCGGATACAACTCAGAATTTACTGTTAACAATTATTCAGCGCCAATAATTTTTCATTATTCATGCACAAAACTTATTACAGTGTGCGAAGGAACGTAACACACAATAGCTATTATATGAGCTCCCATTTCTGTGAGTGGTTAAGCTCTGACCTTTGGTGCCAGGCGTCTCAGGTTTATTTTTAGTGTAAGGTCCCAATCTCGGTGCTGTCATCGGATCGTGACGCTAATTTAGGAAGGATCTAGTTCAGTTAACATATATCAGACTTCTTTTTCAAAAGCCAATAATGCGACGATGAGAATCGTTACGGTGACCACATCACACCCTCTTTGGATGGACGCCACGTTAACAGGCCAAGAGGCTTGATTTGGGGTGTATTTCCATGGAGTATACTGATTACATGCGCAACATAATTTCTTTCAGTTAATCTCCTTCGAAGACGAGTTTCTTTCCCTTCGTTTTAATTCAGCAATAAATTGGTTCGTTTTCGTTTGCACTGGACACCCGGTTGGTTACACGACCTTGAGAAGAGGGCGACAAGCAGACTTAAAGAAATGAATGAGTGAATCGAAAAAAAAAGAAAACTAAAAAAAAAAAAAAAAAGATAAACCATGACAGAAAACTGTAGTGGCCATTTTCGACCATTTTTCTTGCCCCTATAAAAGTACTATCAAAAAGAAAACGTTAGAGGACACAGATTTGAAGGGGAGATAAAGAAGAGTCGAAGGGGAAAGGTGAAAAAAAGGAGGAGGTGGGGGTATGTAAAGCAAATAAGTTGCAACCCTAGTTTTTTGCCTGTACAAGCACTGCGTTGCCTCTGAATTTATATTGCGACATTAGCTCTATCGCCGCTCTCTCCGCCCTTTTCTCTACATTGTACAGCGTTGCTGGTAGTTAATAAGGAACCGGCATTGCGTGCAAGTGTGGAGATGGTCAAAATTAAGTGTTGCTATCTCTTTCGATATTAAAAGCATCCTGCAGAGGAACCGTGCAAGTTCTGTTGGCACGAAGTTAAGTTTTCAGTAGCTAGTTTCCACTCTTCAAGTATTTACGAATAAGAATACAGTGGAACTTAATTAATGAATGGACTAATTCATTTTGTATTGTAATTATTACTGAGTATAATCTGAAGACATTAATGATTAAATGTAATTATGTCAGCGTAACATCAACTACTTGTCAGGACGTTGGAATTCGTCCTGAGTGAAGATTAGGTGAAATCTAACCTTTTCAGCATTTCTAATGATCAAACTATCTCTGAAGATGGGAAAAATGTTTGTTGCTGAAACGTCGACGGGATATATTTTACCTGGTTGAAATTCCAAAAATAATGACCGGAAAACTTTGTCTTATTTTAGACTGGGGCTACATGATAAGAGAAAAGGCGTTGGGAGCTGTAATTATTAAGATTGCTTTAATCGTACTAAACGATGCAGTGCTTATTTAAGGCAAGAGTTTCAAACTTCTAGGTTCTTTTTCCCTGTAAGATTTTCTTATAATAGACATCTTCCATCGAGGTTGCTGATTATTCAGTAGAATTCTTTAATTATGGGCAAATATTTGGACCATGGCAGCCGACACACCAGAAATGGAAGGTGTATTCTGACCACTCACTGATTGCATGGACATTCAGTTTGTGGTGTATTGATTTACTAGTACCACAAACTTTTCGTAATCGTATTTCCTTCAAGTGTGTCGAGTTACATGCATATTGGTGTAATCAGGGAGTCCACGCTTCGTTCCCGGGTGGGAAACACCTTGAACGTAATGGTTGGTAATCCTCCAAACACGACTATATCCACCCTATTCAATACAAGTATGGATAAACTAGTATTGGTTCACCTTGCCCAGGGACCTTCTTATAAATTACCTCCACTTCTTCATTACAATTTTAAAATATTGGTAATCATATGTTCAGATTTACATAAGAATGGATGAGGGAGGATTCATCTTCGCAACGATAATTGCATAATCTGTTGCAGCTGTCGCTCACAGTCATCATTAACAGTAGCATCATACTGAAGCGAGTGCTCTCTCAAAGCCCTTGAAATCAACTCCACGTGCAATAATGATAGCCATAAAGTTACTCTCTAGTGACAAGCAAAATACGTAATTAAGAGAAGAGTTGATTAGCAAATTACAGGTCGAAAAGAACGAAATCTCCTAACATTAAGTACGAAGTAATATTTCTTCTCAAACGTTCCAACTTGCGTGATAGAAACTTCAGGTTTTCTGACAGAACCAACAAAATACATCTACTAAAATACTATAATATTGATATGTTTATTTTATCGAAAAAAAAGTTAACAAGTAGTGGTTTCCCTGCTACAATATGGTAGCTTTGGGCAAAATGTTTTGTTTATCATGTTACCTCGTTAGAGTTCTTGGTGTTGCCGTAGTGATAATTAACATAGGTTTAACTCTCATATTTGTATACATCTAGATTCATTCCTAGATTTTTCAATATCATTCTGGATCAGGTCATTATTCTTGGTACAGTTGAGACATTTGTTTTTTCTTTCAACTTTTTCTGGAGCTGGCACCACTGATGAAGTATGAAACGATGCAGTGCTGATTTACTGGTCATACCGAACTTGGATGTATCGTGTGGGTTGGAAAAATAACAGTTTGTGCCCCAAGAAAATAATAAAAAAAAAAAGTTGCTTTCGTCTTGAGAAATCTTTGGAAAGAGTGCAGTAAATCAGGACCTGTGGGGCGCCGAGAATTGGTCAGGGCTTTGGAGGGCAAGAGGAGGGCGTTAGTCATTTGCATGTGTATTGAGAAAAGACTGGACGGTTCTGCATAATAAAAGGTTGGATTACACCGTGTCGCACCTTCTTCTTCCATCACCTGGTCCGACCCTCTGGGAACGTTTGGTTTGGATCACAACCACACAATGTATCCGACGTGTGAAACTCCAACGATACGTGTTGTTAAGACGTGATCAAACGAGACGCATCACGGCGGAATAATTGTACTTTATAATTAAAATAGAAAAGGAAGAAAAGTAGCTGGCAATAGATCTATTTTGTTTTCTGTTTCTAAAAAAGTTCATGTTCTCTTTATGGACAATTTTGCAGACATGTGTTTATTGCCAATAAGCAGTAACCTGACCGTGGTTAAGACATATCTGTGCGAACTGAGTCCGTATTCATTAATTTCTTTGATACCTACATTCAAACTATGCTTCAGGCTTGTACTAACACAATTTTACTGCTTTTAACTGTAAACTCTGCCATTTCATATTTCTTTTGGACAGTCTTTGTGATGTTTATAATTTGAACGTTGTGTCTTTTAGTAGGCCTTTAGGAGTGAAGATTCTCTGTAACAAGAGGAAAGATATTAGGAAAAAAAAAAATGTTACAATAATTTGATGTTTCGTTTATCATGTGGTAATGTTCCTAAGGACCTCGTAAATGACATGTGTGAAATATATAATGATTTTCTGACTTATACATGGAGTTCAACTACGCAACTCTCTGTACATACATAACGATATACGCATAATTAATAGTTTTATTTCTGAAATTGTATTTTCGTTACATGAATGAGAATCATTAATAATAGCACTGCAATCAGGGGCGGCGCTAGGTGAGCGCGGGGCCTAGGGCAATAATGACCCCGCGGGGCCAAAGTACAAGTAAAAATCGCTGAACGCCGAAATGTTACGTCTAAAGCCGATAAAGCAGTAAGCAACTTCCCCCTAAATGCTTGCTCTCACTTCTTCCTTTCATTCCTAACCCTAAATTTATTACTAAATATTCTCTTTTTTAATGAACAACGGTTTCTTATGAAAAAAAAGGGGGGGGCATCTTTTCCCCTTGCTTCTTTATTCATTTCCATTTCACATTACATTTCGCATGGAAACTATACAAACTAGTTTATTTGTAAACTTTATTTTTACAAATCAACTTTTATATCATTGAGTAAGAAAAATATCAACTCGGAACGCGGGGCCTCCCTTAGCGCGGGGCCTGGAGCGGTTGCGCCAGTTGCCACCCCCAAACGCCGCCTCTGACTGCAATATTGCTTAAATTTATAATTGAAGTGACACAACTGGATGATAAGTTTTCTAGACATTACCAGCTATAAAATTCACTCTAACTATACTTAGTAGCTACCGAACTGAAAACTTCTTGTGTCACGAGCTGGAAGCACCATATGTTACTATATTTCTTCCAACAACGTTTCGTTGGAACATTCTCAAACATCCTCAGGTTTACTGTTTACACAAAATCTCATCTGTCATTGTAATATTTTTTTTTTTTTTTTTTTTGCTTTCTTTTTCATATTTGTGATATTCTTTTCTTGATCTTTTCTGCATGTAACATTTTGATTACTTGTTTCCATGCTGGATTTACATTTACACAGTCGTACAGTTTATTTTTTACTAATCAAATATGCCTAAGGTGTGCATTCATTGTTCACAAAATATCTTTAAAAAAAAAAACTTAGGTGTTTCATTCATAAATTAGCATTACCTGACTTGAATATTTCAAAGAATAATGCACGTTATGACATACTAAGAAACGCGGAGAAATATGATTGATAGCAAATTCTCATTGGAATGTTACTGGGAAAATTAAGTATGAATCTATTTTAAGGCCTTTAGGCAACTATGACTCCGGGCGTATGGATGATGATGGGATGAATTGGTGGAATGAAGAAAGTGGGAGGAAACGGGAGCACCCCAAGAAAACCCACGCACACGGTGTTTGTCCACCACAAAGCCCACATAGCATGAGCAGGGATCGATCCGATGACCCCTAGTACCAGAGGTGAGCGCTCTACCAACTGAGCCACCGTGGCCACGGAAAATTAAGTTCGTATAATAGTATAGCTGGTAGCGAATTCTCAATCAGAAGCAGTTGAAAATACAGCAGAGTAGCATAACTGGTAGTGGGTCATTAGAAAAGTTAAAATACAGCAGTGTGTTGTGGATTTTCAATCAAATATAATAGATAAAACTTAATCCGACAGGAAAAGAAATATAATGAAGAAAGTATTTTTCACCCCATGTTGGAAGAGTTTTTGTTGTAATAGTTAAGAATTAAAGACAAGATCCCTGTGGTCTAGTGGTGAAGGTCGCTGATAACGTGTCAGCTCAGGTCGTGTAGTGTTAGTTCAAATCCTGTTGAAGCTGACCATCCTAACTGAGGTTTTCTCAGAGTCTTCCCGGTTGAATGCTGAGATAGTATCTAGCAAATAGACTAGTTGCTATCTTCCCCATTTCTGGAAAATATATTCACAAAGGGACGTCTTCCCTCAGATTTAAACCCATGTCATAGGCAACCCTTTAACATAAAATTAAATAAATAAAAAAATGTAAATATAGTAATGATAATAAACGAAACCTCCTTGAAAGGTACGCTAATAATACGTCAATGGAAAGGACAAAAGTCAAATGCTGGTTGCTTCTGTTATTTTCGGTTGCACATCGCTACAATACAAATTTAATTATCAATCATCAACAGAAACACACACATCCATAAGAGAGAGATATCTGACTGACAGAGGAAGGTTCATTTCTTCTTAGTCATATAAGCCTCATCGAAATTATAGTTAATTTGCCACCTTTTTTTGTTTGTTTTTTTCCTTCCCCCCCTGAAGAGAAACGTGATTCAGACCTCTTCCACCTCGTATCCCTCTTTCTCTCTCTTTTGCTCCAGGTACCACTGAATATACTTCCTCCGTAGCAGCAGTGGCTGGATTTTTGACCGATGATAGATTAGGGTGCAGTTGCCTCGCCGGATTCCGCCATTATGAGCAGCTTGTCAAGGGTAAAGAGCCAGGTGATTGATTATTCAGATCACTATCTCAAGTGGGATAAGCTTCAGCTAAAAGAGAAGACCATGCATCTTCAACAATCTGATTATATTTTTTTCTTTCTTTTTTTTTAAAAAAAAAAGAACAACAAAAACAATATGAACTTTGATTAATCCATTTCACTTAGAAGACGTTGCCATTATTTTAACAAAGATTCGTAATCTCTTTCTAAGGCTTGCTTGTTGCTGTTGGTTTTATTGGCTGATGTTACAACAAACGGGACCCGAATTAAGGTCAAAGGACGTATTCGGGACTAACCGAGGTAAAAATAACAAATGCACGATTTAAAACTAGAAAATGGAACAAATACAGTTTATGGAAGACATGATTTTAAGTTCTGATTTGCAAATACAAATGCTTGTGAAACAAGATCAGTCGCACAAATACGCAAAATAAAATTAAAAGCGAGTCCGAAACATAATCGAAGCATAAAGGATCAAAAATCATTCGTATGTAAAACGACAGAGAAAAGATACAGAAAAATGCCTGATGTTGAAATACTTCTTCGATTCATTGCTAGATGTCTCTGAGTCAAAAGTGTGTTCGTTTGTGTTGATGATTCTGTTAAATTAAAACTCGGTGTTTGGTATAGCAGGTAACGTTAACTGAAGTGAGCTGTGGAATCACTATAACAGACCTTACTGGTATCTTCAAGAAAATAAAACAGTTTTTGACTTCAGTGGTGAATTGGAAAGAGAGTTTCGAAGTCAGTAAGAAAAGGATGAATATGGGATATTTCTCTATATCTTTTCTCTGTGGTAAGCGAACTGTAAAATCTCCATCAGTGAGTTCGTAATTTTAAGTGGAGTAAAATTGAATGGGAAAATAAAATTCTAAAAAATGTTTGTCAAGAAAAGATAGAATAGCATCCAATTTCAGGGGTCCCGAGAAAAATAAAGATATAAAAAAAAAAAAAAAAAAAAGACATACAAGAAGGTCTTGTGAATCAGTAATAAAAAAGGAGTGATCACTCGAAACTACAAATTGTGACAAAATATTGGAAACCTTTAAAGTGTGGACTGAAAGCGACTTGAAAATCAAGAAGAAGACATTGAAAAAATATTGGTGATAACATTTATGAGAAGAGAAATAATCAATGTATATAAATATTAAAACAACGAAAAGAAGATGAATGGAAAACTTTTAGAACTTGTATGTTGAAAGATTCGATGGAAGAGAAAATTGAACGACAATGGGGAGAAGGATGACTATTGCTTACGGAATAGTATGAAGGGAAAAAGTCGTACAACAGAATCGAAAGCGAAAGATAGTAGGAAGAAATAGAGAAGGCGTATAAAGTAGCTTTAAAAGAAGTAATGGTATGAAACAACCAACAGTGGAGTACCTGACAGAACGAGTGAAGATATGCTTTACATTTAATTATATAACAGAGTATGTAAAGTATTGTAAAAATCAATTAAATTCATGAAGACCATGGCAGTTTATTTTTTGTTTTAAATTTTACTTAACAATAAACACGTTAAAAAATAAACGCACGACTTGACTTGTTTTGGAAATATCATCCGAGCAACGCCTGCGAAAGCTTAGGAAAAGATAAAGAAAGAGACAAAGAATATTGAAGCAAGATGGACATCTTCGGAAGATCGACAATAGAAGATGGCTAATACATGACGTAACATGAAATTAGCGAGCACAGACCGAGTATAAAATGGACTTGCATCAAATTCTTCAACCTTTTTGCTACAACGATCATGTCTTCAGAGAGAGAGAGAAAAGAAAGCTTTGCATCTAATTCTGACATTACAGATAAACGTCTTCTTTTTCTAATCCATTTGATCTTGAAGTAGTGTGTATGTGTACACATTTGTTCGTTTTTTTTTTCTTAAATTAAGATGACCAGATGGCTAAGACAAGGCAACAACAAAACGTATTTTATTTTCGCTTCATCTTTGAATGACAGCTACATCGTTCTACCACTTGAGATTGTCACGAGTGATCCCTCCTTTTGATTATTTGTTGTTTTTTTTCCTTTCTCTCCTCTCCAATCCTCGAAGAAACAACACGAACCTTGTTTTTTTTTTATTTATTTATCCTGTTCTTTCCATAGTTAAGGACTTTAGACACGCTAACATTCGGATCTAAAAACAGGTGACCGGAATTTTCGTAACAGTGCTCTAGTAAATGTATTGTATTTTCACTAATTATTTCCTTCCTCCTCTGTTTTTGGACACCTGAATAGTACATGCAACAAAATCTGTTTCGTTGAATATTTTCTAGTATTTAGTAATTGAAGTAATTGAACATATGACTTAAAATTTCTGTTAGGAGCAGGCAATTGGCTATTAAATATTTCTCATGTTCAAAAAAACAACAAAAAAACATTATTTTTGAATGTTGCAAAAGAACTTTAACTCCTTCTTTGAAAGCATACATCTTTGTTTAATTCATCTTTAGACGAGAAGCCATATTGCTTTAAGATCATGGCTGACAGCTGAGCTTACATTGACTATAGAGTAAACAGCGCTAGCAATTAGGTTTCACAACAAAGCTACATTGAAGATTTACTTGTACCTTGTGAACTTTCACGTTGTCTCTCACAGGAATAACAGAATCCTACACTGTTGCTGACGTTGTTAAATACCTCCTTTAATAATCTATTTGGACTTCGCCGTATTAATATAGTTTTGCAATTCACAGGATCATGTTGGATATTTTGATATAAATGCCCACATAGCAGAGTACGTCCCTGGGACGTCCCATTTAGATCCCATTACCATCAGAATGGTCCTGCTTCCATAGCGATGTCCTAAGGACGTCCGTGGGATAACTCTGTGGGCAATACAAACAGTTCATCCCGTATGGAGGTCCCCTGGATGTCCCCCGGAAGGCCGTGCGGGATTACCTACCTGGAATTTCTATAAATTAAATCGACCTTACTATTATTATTATTTAATTAATTATAACCATACGAAGGATATGCCTTCGTATAGTTATACGAAGGATTAATTATAACTACACGTCCCATGGATGTAAACGGGATTTAAACAGGACGTCCTACGACGTCCCGATATTTTGCCAGGAGATCCGTCAGATATCCCTGGGACGTCATTTTGCTATGTGGGTGTCTGTTTTAACATCCTTATTCATGATTCCAGATTTGTATGAGTTCAAAGAGTAACTTTCTACATGAAAAGACATTCAAGAGCTTCTGTTAACGCTTTCACAAACCAAACTTAGGCCATATGATAACATCAATTTGTACCTATATCGGACATTTCAAATTCAGAAACTTTGAATTGACAAATAACATTGCTATCGCATAAATTAATGAAATTGCAACTTACGTCATGGATTTTGCAATACGAAATCAAGCTTTTGCTTGATAATATTGAAGATACTATGGCGAATCTTCTAGAAAAGTTAACAAACACTGAAAAAATAATCACGACTTCACCACTAACAATAGAACAAGACTTTGATCACTACTAAAGGGAAGTAATTAAGAGAGGATCTAGGTTGAACCATTACGTCAAACAACATATCTAATGTATATTGATATTATATAAGATAAAATGAATTTTATGGGCGGTAACAGCACTATGGCTTACGCCCTTCCCGATACGGGGGAAGCCCCTTATCTTTGTCACGTCAACACTTTGATATATATAAATAAATATACATACTTGTTCTTAAGTTTTGAGGACTCTGACGCTTTATATATCAATATGTGTGTGATGTATTATATATGTTCCGATCTTATAGTATCAAGTATGTAATTTTTGCGACCTTTTTTTTACTCACAAATTTTAAAATTATATTTACATTGATTCCATAAAACAGTGTTTCTAATTATGCTTTTCTCCTTTGATTCCATTAACGATTTTGTCTTAATTCTCTTTTACTTCTGTTATTCCATTCATCATTTGTTCTAACTAGCTTTTCATCCTTTGGTTCCATTTAGCATCTTTTCTTATTGTGTTTTCATTTATTGATTCCATTCACCATTTTGTCTACTCATTCTTTGATTCATTCACCATATCTTCCAATTATCTTTTCCTTTTCTTGTCATTTTCCATTCAGTTTTCAATTATCCCTTTAACTCAGGTTCGTTCTCTGTGTTAACAAAAAATAATATATCGTTCTACCCTATTCAAAACGGATAATTTACATGCATTAAAGATTCAGATGAACTTCATTTTTTCCCCCTGTATAGTACAGGACTAACTGAACATGATTTGTATTGTTAATACTACCAACAACGTTGGCTCAACCTCGAGAATCAGGTATTGTTGATCTTTGGAAAGATTGTTGCCCCTTCTCCGTGATTTCTAGTTGGGTTCATTTTCCATTTCATCCACCACCTGATAGCCCAAGCTGATCTTGAACCTGATGCTGATCCCGATAGCACGTAGCTTGGTGAGCTAAATAAAGAAGAAGAAAAAAAAGTAAATAAATAAAACAAAAGATTATAATGAAAAATAGACCACCCAACTACAATGCTCTTTTTCGCCCTCTCTTTCGTTTTTCATTCAGGTTTTCGTTTCTCCCGTTAGTTTCGCCAGTTAGACAACTTCTATGTCATCACAAACTCACACATACTGCTACTTTGTTTTTTTATTTTTTACCTGGCTCCTCTATTCATGTAATCAGGTCTCCCAAACTTTAGCAACGTTCCTCCATTGCCTTGTTTGTTTGTTTTTTCTATTCCACTCTTCTTCTTATAACGTAGTCGTAATTAATGTAAGTAATTAAAATGCAAAGGTCATAATACTTTTTGTGAAGGAGAAAGAAAATATGTTGTAACCTTTATTAAAAAAGTCAAGTTCTTTTTGTATTGTATTATGGCTTTCATCATACTTAATGGAAGAAGATCACTATCTCATAATTTGACCATTAAAAATATGCTTTCGTAGCTATCCAACTGATGTCTCTATAAGAAATGAATGACACAACTTCAAAAGAACCGTTTGGTGGTGATGTTTACAAGTTCTTCTTTGAAGTAATCAATAGGATTGATGCTCTGTGACGACAGAATGAACTTTGCTGTGATTGTTAATATGTTAGTTCATTAACTTCTCTAAACCATTTTGTGTTAGCTTAATTTTCCAGTTATTCATTTACCAAAGTCTGTACAATTTGCATCATATTTAGTATTTCTTTTTCTGCTTTATATACTGTAAACCAGTGCTTTTTCTGTGGAGTTTGTTTTCCGAATTTATACTTTTTCTTGCTAAATGCTGTCTGCACATATACGTTAGGCCTTGGAATGATGATAAAATGTATCTAGCTTTTCCTTTAAGCTAAAATGATGATAAAAAAGTACCTGGCTTTTTCCTTAAGCTAAAAATGATGATAAAAAGTACCTGGCTTTTTCCTTAAGCTAAAAATGATCTCATAAAAAGTACCTGGCTTTTTCCTTAAGCTAAAAATGATGATAAAAAAGTACCTGGCTTTTTCCTTAAGCT
>JAGDQP010021174.1:0-32136 GCA_022664845.1 Lepisma saccharinum | reverse complement strand
ATTTTTCACCTTTTTTGTAAACCAGAGTAATATTTGCTTGTTTCCAGGAGTTTTTGAAATAACCCTCCGAGAAGCACCTATTGAAAAGAATGGTGAGAGGTGCAGACAATGGTTGGGCTAGTTTAATCAGAAATATGGAATTTATTTTGTTAGGTTCAGATGCTCTGGAGGATTTTAGAGATGTTAAAAGTCGATACACTTCCACAGCGCGCTGTGGTTGGCTGCAGCGGTTGGGTTTATATCTGATAGGTAATGGGGAGTTTTAGACTTTACATCAGGAAAAAAATGGAGGATCTGAACAAGCATTAAAATTGTCATAGAAGCAGTCATTAAATAAATCAGCTCTTTCGCTGAATGAGGCAGTACGTTCACTGCATGAAACTAGAGATGGTGGACCTGAGTTTTGTCGCCTGAGACCAGAAGCGTTTAGGATTGGTTACAGCTTGTGATGAAACAGATTCAATATAATGATCATAATCTACGGAGAAGAGCTTTATATAACTTGCATTGTTGGATGAAAACATTATGAGTTTGATTATTGGGATACTGTTTCCAGAGCGACCATTCACACTTCTTGTTCTTGAGGGCAAGTTTTGTTTCCTTACTATACCACATTCGAAACTTACTGGATTTTAATTTCTTGACAGGAACATAGTCTTTTATAACATCGTCCAAACATGCATAAAAGAAATCCAAGGCATCTTCCACGTGTCCTTTTAAAATTACCAACAGTATTGCTTTTAATGCAGTTGCCACTAAGTCCCAGTTCATTTTGTTCCACAGGGGCATAGTTCGTTGAATAGAACAGCCCCAGCGGCGAGGGGGAGGAAACTGTCGTTCAATGTCTAACATATTATATTATACAAGTACTTTGGCCTGGTGTGTCGAAAATATTTCTGCCTGGAGTGACCTTCACTTTTTCGAGGATGGAAAGAACTAAATCTAGAACAGAATTACCTCTAATTGGAAACATGTTATGTTGGAATAAACCAAGACCTTCAATGAAATGTTCGAAGAACCATCTATCCGGCTGGTCAGTACATGCATCACTAATGTTTGTATCCCAGCTGATATGTATGTTAAAGTCTCCAATGATGTATATATCACGTTCTTTGATTGCAGCAAGGACGGAATCGAATAAAATATCTAAAAAGTTTATATTTTTGCTGCGGTTTCTATAGTAACAGCCGATTAATAATTTTGAATGTTCTCCTTGTATCTCTACCCATAACAGCTCACAGTTTACTTTCAAATCATAGTGTCTGACAGAAGGCCAACGATCATGAACTAGTAGCATGACACCCCCTCCCCTAGAGCCACGGTCCCGCCTGTAAACCTGGTAGTTTTAAAACGTAGTCTCGCTGTCGAAAAAGCTGTCAGTAGTCCACACCTCAGAAAACCTCAACACATCGTAAGTTGATAACTCACTCTTGAACATATCCACAGTTGATAGTTTATTACAAAGACTGCATATTTTGAGAATAAATTTTGAAATATCACTATCACACACGGTGTTACTACTACACGGAGCGAGGGACGGAACGGGGTTGAGAGAGACGTCACCAGAGAGGAGGACACTGCTCATGATGTAAAGCAATATCTTCATGGTTGAAGACACTGCGCCGTAACTGGGACTGGGCTTGCCACGTGGACGAAGAAGCGGGGAGCGGCCATCACACTTGAAGAGCACACGAGTTGTACAGCTTGCCGCTGGAAATTTATGAAAATTGAACTTCTATTGAACTCGTATTGTGAAATTATCTAAGACATATCCATACAATCAATCTCAGTTCGAGTTGAATGGAAATTCACGCCCACTGAGAATATTATGTTATTCCTTGGCAAATTGTAAAACAAGATAACTCTCTGCAAAAAGTTTCTAGGATACTCACATCCAAACATCCAGATGTCAAAAAATTCAGATCGTAACAAATCTTTGTTTATCGATAGAGTATCGAACAAAAACCCTACAATATATTTTCTAGAACCTGCCGTTCAGTAGAAAAGGAAAGAAGCGATAATTAATGACCGAAATCTGACGTGCAGAAAGTAGTAGAAGTATTACTGTGAACATTCGTTCTAGTAGCTCTGGTGGAAGCCGATCAAGGTGGTCGAGCGGACTAGTGTGTTAGTCCATTGATCGTGGGTTCGAATTCCGCCTCGGCAATGGATGTTTGTGTGTGTGATTTTAACTTAGTTCTAGGAATGTCAGTCTATACAGGTTAAAAAGGTATATCAAGTTGAATCAGAAAAGCTCGCTTAGGGCGAACAAAGTTAAAAAATGGAGCAAGAGGTAGAGCGTTAGCTTATAGTGTGAAAGGTCCAGGGTTCTAGTCCTTTCATGACGTGCTTTTCTTTTTTTACTTTTTCTGTAGCATCTGCTCAAATGTTATATCTCACTACCAAGTTATATTCAACGTTGCTACCTTTCTGTAATTTACCAACGCTTTCGGAAGCTTCTCAGTACGATTTCCGTCAATATCGCATTTTATTTACTCCAAAAAATCATTTTTGTCTCAATTTCTGTATGTCTCACTAAAAATTTATATTCAACAGTTCTGTTAGTGTTTGTTATCTTTCTGTAATTTACCAACGCTTTCGGAAGTTTTTCAATATAATTTCCGTCAATATCACGTTTTTATTTACTCAGATAAAAACATTTTTGTCTCAGTTTCTGTATATCTCACTAGCAAGTTATATTCAACACTTGTGCAATTTACGAACGCTTTCGGAACATTTTGAGCTCAAGTTTAGTCAAATTACATTTTATTATGCAAAATCAGTCTTTATTTTTCTCCCAATCAAACATCAGGCCGAACCGAAGCTGAATTAAACAATATTACTAACAACAGAATGTACCTAGGTTTTTTAATATTCACAAGTACTTAAGGTTTGTTACATTCATGTCAATTACGTAATTCTCAATCAAACATAACCATTTCATTTCTTATTTCGTTTTTTAAAATATTCATTTCTGTTTTCTTTTTATCTTCAGTATCAAAGACTTCTCTGTCTACGTGTTGTGTCTCCCCTTTCTTTCTTTTTTATAATAAAAATTAACTTTTGCCCGAGAGGGCTATACGAAATTCTGTGATCATTAAGTCATTAAGATGGGTGGTGTCAGCAAAAGAAGGCGGTGGAAGCACAAGGAGTTTTTCAATTAATTTCTTTGCGCCTGTGGGTATCCGCAATGAATTCCTAGATGCAACGTAGGGGCGTGAATAGCTGCGTGTTTCATCAATGAAAGAGTGGAAAAGGGGCGGGTATAATTAGTGCAACGAATTTTTGCCTACCAATAGTAATTGCCCCATGATGTAGTGAATCGGCTGCCTTATGGCATGAATCATTAACAAAAGGACGTGTCATGAATGAATTTCGTAATGAATCGGCTGCCTCACACTACTGTGCAGAAACTCCCGAACACAAGATTATGAATTAATTACTTTCGAAAATTTATATTTTCTTCTTTAAAATCTGAAACATACAAAATTATATTTTTCAATATCACTCATCATCCATGTCAACTTTGATATACAAGAGCGCCGATTTCGGTATAACTTTGTAGGGGAGCATTCAGAAATGTTTATTGTTGCCAGATAAGGGTCTAAAAAGGCACATATGATGATCATAATACAAATTCAATTCAGATTTTGTTAAATATTGTATATTCATACTATCTACATAGAGTCATTATGAATTTTTACCCAGACCTAGTAGCTATTATAGAATTTAACTATTTTTGTATAGCGCTGAAAAAAGTTCACTAAAGCATATTATGTTCTAATTAATAAGAAAAAAGTTTCTGCTGTCACTGGAAAATAAACTTAGGAAATAACAGAAACTAATGTTAGTGTATGTAGAGAAGTTACTCAGCTTTTCCAAATGTGGTTCTCCTTCTGTCCGGCTCACTCTTGCGCCGCGCTACTGCTTTATTGGACAAATATTGTTTTTCTTCTTTTAATTCTCGGTTCTCGATCTCGACAGGCATGTCTCAAGAAGCTTCTGTCTCACCCAGGGTTGGCTGGTTTAAACCAGATGGTGTGTTGTTCTTGTTTTTTTTTTTTTTAAAGGACTTTGTTTAAGTAAATACAACTATACGGTATAGTATATAACAAGTATTCATCCAGTTAAGAGTTAGGACACCACTCTTAAAAGTCTGCTTAAGAGATGTTGTGTTATTTGGGTATAAAATGTAACTAAAAACTGATTTTTTAAATTAATACATTTTTTAAGGTTCATAGTCATGCAGTATTTGGTCCAGAGCAACAACAGCAGACAAGAAATGGTTTAATTAATCTAATCGGTTCTTTCCCGAAGCGAAATCCGGCAAGAGACGTCGAAAGACGAATGCGATCTCCTTTCTTCAAACTATTTCGAATCGCGTCTTCCCCGAAATTCAATAACATTCCACATCGCGATGACTCGACCTGAATCGGGTCTTCCCCGAAATTTAATAACATTCTACGTCGCGATTACTTGATGTCTGTACTTTCTCGTTTTACAGTGGATGTAGTAGGTACCTCACGCGTATTGTCCAGGTCAACAGATTCGCAGTCGGAAATTGGAAGTCGGTGAAGGCAAATCAGTTCTATACACTGTTAAAAATGACTTTCTCAGAAATGAATAAATTTTCCTACTCAAAAATAATCGAGTAAATTTTACTTGAAAGTGAGAAACATTATTCTCAAAAATTAAAATTTGAGAATGGTTATTCTCAAATACGAGTTAAGGCATACTTTTCAAATGTGAGCTTCTGCAATTATTCAAACTGTGTGTCTCTGGAAACGTAATATTACAATCCTGCGAGATAATTACATGAAATCTGGAGACATAGTTTATCTGGCGAGCGTTGTAGAAGAATACCGTAAACAAGTGCAATGATCCATTGACGTAGCGGATTCACGTTCACAGGAGCACGTGAACTGCCAACTATTTTAGAATTATTATTGTTTTCGTTTCAGATTGTGTTTCTTATCGAAAGATTAAAAAACATACTACATTTTAAATTGTTACACTGAGGCATAGGTATACAGTTCGTTTATCAAGTTGTTATTACTCTCCAATTTGTTTCCAGTTCACATTTCGTTTGTGAACGCGTTGTCCCATATGCGCTTAACTGTCGTTAGGCCTAACTTATAACATTGTGTATATGGGACCTCGGCGTGCACAATCATAGAGTGAACGAAGATAGCAGAAGAACAGGGGTGAGCACTGTTGCTAACTCTCCTTGACTTTTCCACCCGTTCTCGTGTTTAAAATATAATCAAATCTTCTGGCAGAAGCAAGGATATACGTTCATTACACACCAAAATAGCAAAATACACAATAAATCGTTTATGGACAAATATATTAAACGCTTAAATAACATAATGTTGCATCTCTATTTACATAAAATTGTTTGAGTTCCAGTATCACTAATAAACGAAGAGCTAATGAACAGTATCAAACAGTTTGCAACATTGCGTAAACAATAAACAATTTTTTTTTTAGTGTATCGTGCGAGGGATGGAAGGGATTTTCGGAACTGATTTGTTCATTTCGTCATTAAAGATTTATTAATAGAAAAGGAGGCATTCTATAAAACATGTATTTTTCAACACATTCCATTGCATAATAAACTCTCAATCTTTTGCGGTTAACTATTTTTAACGCTGTAGATCACCCCCGCCATCTTGGTACGCACCTTCCGTTGATTTACACTGGAATTGTTTTACTCATTTTATACCTCTCGGATGTAGAATATTTAAGTTCTGCTTTCACAAAATTTGTCTTGGTGGTTATTTTGACTCTTGTATAGTTTTGGTTTGTGAAGTTTCTCCAAATATATAATTATAATGTATTATTAATAGTTTGCTATATAAATCACAATATGTTAACGGGAAATTATACTGTTCCTGTGTAAAATATTGCATTTCTATAAAGTAGCATGAGTAAAAGAGAACATGACGATAAACTGGGCGAAAACAGAAGTTAAAACTATACTCCTGAAAAGTATAAGACGAGTAAAACAATTCCCATGTTAATCAATGGAAAGTGCATACCAAGATGGCGGGGGTGATCTGCAGTCTTAAGGAAGCAATTTAGGACAAAGAGGCTACTCCTAACCCCCTCATACTAAAAGCGCCAAAATACGAGATCTAAAGAGTGATATTGTGAGTTTCTTTTATTTTGTGAGATGTATCGTAATTTTGTGTGCTGCAAGAGGTAGATTAATATAATTTCAGTTCACCAATCACAGTTCTCAGAAACCTTATAAGGAAGAGAGAAAACAGTGCCTACTTTAGTGAGGTATTTTATAATATTGAACACCGATTTGAATGAGTGTTTTTTCCACGTTTGAATGAAATGTGTTGTGAAGCTGTGTTGAAGTGAAGCAGTATTGTTTCAGCGTATTTAGTGTACTGGTGCGTAGTGCGTTACTGCCATCAATATGAATTCGGTTCATAGATTGCAAATCGGTGACTTTTAATAAGCTGACAGAATCTGAAAGACTCGAAATTAAAACTTTGGGTCCTCATCAGCGGAACCTTACTCTGAATCAGCAAGTGAAAGGTAAAGCTCGTACATATCGTCGCACTTTTAATAGTGATTGGTACAAAAAGTATAAGAGGCTTACAGGATGTGACGTAAAAATGGCATTGTTTTGTTTTCCCTGCCTGTTGTTTGAAGGGGATTCCCAGTGGACTCGAACAGAGTCTACGAAACTCCTCAAAATCATGGTAACAATTCCGATGTCCACTTCAGAAGCAGAAAGATGTTTTTCAACATTAAAGCGTATTAAGACTTTTCTAAGAAATACGATGCCACAAGATCGTCTCAGCGCCCTGGCAATGCTATCCACTGAAAATCAGTTGGTAAGGAAAATGCAGGACTTCAACCAAAGAGTTATAGATAAGTTTGCTGCCCAGAAAAACAGACAAATGGACTTCATATACAAATGAATTTAAGAAGAATATATTTATTTTTTTCTTCTTCTCCTTCTTCTTATTTTGTGTATGTATGTATTTACTGTGAAAGACAATTTTCAATTGTATACTCCCGTGGAAAACTGCTCTGAGATACATTCGTTACTGCACTGTCGAGTTTTCGAACCTGCATACCTCAAAAAGCGAGATGATTCCTTACCAGTCAAGTACTTATTTTTGTGTGGAGTACCTTTTTCTTTCTTAACTCAGTATATAGTGTAAATAAGTTATGGAGAGCTATAGTTCTATTTTCTACTGAGCACATTGAGAACTGGTTTCAAGCTATCGAACGATGTGTTTCTTCTTCTCGTACTTCCTTCGTTGTTCTTTGGAGCAGAGATTCTGCCAGGATTTTCAGTTTTGGGGGATTTAAATAAAAATTGGGAGGGTGTAACTGGAGTTTTGCACGGTTTCTATTATTTTTACAATAAAATTCATATTTGGGATACGCTCGATAATTTGGCGGGTGACACCCCTGAAGAGGGGGTCTGGTGGAATCATTGGTTGTGAACTACCAACTTTCAAGCCCACGAGACGCCACTGCAATGATCTCAAACATACAACAAGAACTAAATTTTCTGTCGGACAGTCCAATCTGTATCGCTGCGACTGCATGTGATATTCATACGCGGACGTGATCGCGGTAAAAATAAAACATACTGTCGGGATTTAATTTTAACTCTTCTGCTTCCTAATTTTTATTTTTCGTAATATTATAAAGTGTGTTTACTTGTTGTGGTAGTAACAAACTCCTAATAAAGGTGAATGAGTTTCATAACATACTGTCGCCTGTTGCATTTCCCGCTTTGTCAATAGATGTCTCTACTTTTAATGGTGAAAGTTGAAGTGAGTAACTGCTTTGTGTTATGCTAAATTGTTGTTTTTGTGTTGTGTTATTGGCACATGATTTAGATATATTTAATAATGATTCGTTATGTGGGTTAAAGCGATTGTACAAACACAATGGAGTTTGTAAAATATGTACCTCAGATGGATATGTACAGCAAGAATATAAATAATGTATACATGGTGTAGCATGTGTAGGGTATATTTATACTTACCCTCTGTTCAATGAATATTTTTATCTTTGCCGCCTGCGTTTGTCTTTAGTTAGACGTAGGTGAGGACTTTCTGTGGTTGTAAGGTTTCATTTGGATCAGGCGTCAAATTTTCGAACTAAAGCAAGTAACTTTCTCCACTTGACGTTAATAGCGCCTGATCCAAATGAAATCTTGGTCAATCGGATAGGAATAGAAAATCAGGTTTTTTTCAAGGCGCCTCCCCAGGTGGCGGATAGGGGAATGACGAGCCGAGAAACACAGGTGCGATCACGGATAAGGTTCTCTCTCTACTGTTTGTTAGAGGTCTGTAATCCCACTACAGGTTATACTTGGGACAATTTTGAATACATATTTTCTCATCTTCATTCGCTCTCAGCGTCATTTTGAGTAATTCCTTCTCACAATGTGAATATGTTTCTCTCAATTTCGAATAACTATTTTGTCATTTTTTTTAGCTCCCATAACGATTTTGAGTGATTACCCTCTCAAAACTTTGAAACAAATGTTCTCAATTTTGACTAACTATTTTCTCATTTTCGTAGCTCCGGAGCTATCTTTTGAGTCATTGCGTTCTCAACATTTTGAGCATATGCTTTGTCACTTTTGAATATATTTCTGAAAATAGTCCCAACTTTTCTCATTTTTGAGCCGAAATTTAAACTCATTTTCGAGTAGTTTTACCTCATGTTTGAGACTTTTTTTTTTCATTATCCGAAAAATATTTTGTCATTTTTTGAGTACGTGTTCAAAATTTAGCAAAATTTAGTGGAAGCCAGATTGAACACAAAGCTTTCTCAAATTCGAGATTATTTTTTCGTTTTTGAATAAACCTTTTTAACAGTGTAGCTACGACCCGACAAAGCTGTTTTTTATCGAGATTTTTAAAGAGAGATAACTAAAATGTCAAGAAATTGGAGCCCGATTCAGTGTGGAACTGTTTTGAAGTAATTACAAAAGAATCAAGAAAGGGAAACCAAGCAAAGTGCAAGAAGTGTGGATTTGAGTTGGAGGGCCAAGTTGCAAGAATGAAGAAACATCTTTCGAAATGTTCCAGTGACAGTGATTTAGAAGAGGAAGGACTTCGGAGGACTGTCTTGAGTCATACATCAAAGGTTGGCCTGATATGCTTAAAATATGTGAAGAATATCGTGACGTCATCGATAAAAATATTCAGAAATTAATTCGTGATCTGGCTTTAAAGAGAAATGTTTTAGATCTGCTATTAGTACTAAAACCCATTTTGATGGCATTGCAAAAGCTTCAGAGAAATAATTGTACCCTGTCCGAGTCAGTTGAGGTGTGAAAGGAGCTGCTCTTGAACACAGCTGCTAACGAGGACATTAAGAGTAAAATCGAGAAAAGATACAAAATGGCTATAACTCCGGCACATCTTTTAACATACATGCTCGACCCCAAAGGAAAAAACCCGGAAGTGGACATAACTTCGGAAGAGAAAATAATTTCTCTGGAATTTGCTAATGAGCGCTACCCTGATACACTTCTAGTACCAACAATTGTAGAGTTTCAACCAAAGTCACCACAATTCCAGCAGACCCTTTTTAGCCCCCAAGTGACAGCAAATGTAACCACTTATGACTGGTGGAAGAGTCAGAAAACAGAAACAGATAAGTTCAGTGACAAAGTGTTCTCCATAATCGAACAATTGTTTACGGCTCAGGCGTCCTCTGCAAGTGTAGAGCGATTTTTTTTCGTGGTTTGGTCTGATTCAATCAAAACTTCGCAATAAATTATACACAGAGAAAGGATCCAAATTAGCATTCTTGTTTAAAATTTTCAATAAAAAATAACTTTGGATGAACATTAAGGCCGTAAATTTGCTGCTGGTTTTTTTTCCTTTTAAGGACATCAGGACTTATCTTTATTATTTTTAGAAATACTGGCTCAAGACTCAAGAGTAAAGCAATATGGTATAAAGAAAACTTAAAAACCTTGTGCAGTTTTGTCCCACATTTGCGTGCTGCTGAATGTGTATTATCCCACTGTGAATGTTAGCTATTTAAAAATAATGTATATTAAATTATATAAGTTCATACTATGAAAGTACAGAAAAGCTATGTTAATTCATCATCAATTACTTACAAAATTAATATTTACTCGAGTTGTGATTGAATAAGTACAGATTAAAATATTGTTTCCGCATGTAGAACAAATACAACAATTAATGGCAATTATCAGAGTATACATTTAGTCTCCCTGCTAAGCACCTACGTAGTTTAAAAGAAAAAGCTGGTTTAAACAAAAAAAAATGGTTTTTTTTTCAACCCTGGTCTCACCTACAGTGAGAAAAAATTATTATTTGGACAAGTTAAACGAAGAGGAAACACAAATTCTATCACGCGCAAAGCGTGATCCATTTCGAAATCTCTTGTCCTTTTATGATAATTTGGATACCTTAGATAGAATACTAGAGACATAACTACCACTCGACACACCTGTAAGGTAACAGGCAACAGAAGAGTGACAACTGCGTAAATTCATCACAAAAAAAAGTATTTGAGCAACCCCATACTACACTCGAAAGAAATGTTTTAGGTATCCTCTGCGTGGTGTATTGAAGCAATCCACACCGAGTCAGACACTAAGAAGCAGTATGGGGAATAAAGTGAGTTGAATAACATTGGAACTACTCACTTTAATTTCAAATTCTCGTGCTGAGACATAGCTAGTATTTATAGTTTGTTGGAAAGCCATGCACTACCGTTGGATACACCACAAAGAAACTTAAAACAGAGCAATTATTGGGGGCATCCGTTCTGGTCAACCAAGGGAACTAACTGCTCAGAATAAAACCTTCATTCTTCATTCTGTGAACAAAACTCAGTGAATTAGTGTTAAATATTTGGCTATTTCACTTGCCTAGGACATGCAAATTAATATTACAGATTGTACAAAAAACTGGGATTCAAAAGATATGTAGCCAGAAACAAAACATACCAGAAGAAAGCAGAAAGACGTTCAATTTTTTCAAGAAATATCAATATGAATGCCTGGAATTTTGGAAGTTTTTTTTTCTTTTTTCCTAGGATGAGACTAAGATAAACTTTTATTGTAGTTATGGATATCAGAACGTGTGGCGAAATAAGTTTTCAGAAAGCAGAACATTGCTTCACCTGGTAAAAATGTTGAAGGGTCTGCTATTATTTGGGGTTGTGTAATTACTAATGGAGTGGCCAGTATTCATACCCTGGATACACATCTTCTAAATCTAATTTTTTCAATGAATTTTGGATTGTTTGTGGTGTAACATTAACTTACATATCCTACTGAAGTGAAGTAGCCAAATTTTAGAACTAATTCTTATTTATTTATTTATTTGGAAAACAACAGGCCAATGCCTAATTAAAGTCTTCCATTGCATAATGAAATAATTCAAGTCGTACATATAACAAAAAAAACTTTACAAACCCAATCACATAGAACAAAACAGTCATCATAATAGTTTCCACAAGATAGAGAGAAAAAATGTACAGACCCAGTCACACAGACAAAGACATTAACATAATTTTCCCAAGATAAAATTAACATAATAATAATTTCTCCGTTGCATAAAGCACAACAAAACATAAATATAGTTACCACAAAATAAAGTTTCAGTTAGTATATTGACATATATTGAATCAGTCTAGAGCGTATAACTGTTTTTGCCTTATTGGTGATATCTATTTCGTTATCTGTTTCTAAGTACTTATTATAAGCAGTACAATCGTCATATGGGAGACTTTAACATAGAATTTGTTCTGGCCTTGTGACAGAAGAAAAACTCATTGTTTCGCATACGAGTTCCAAGTGAGGGAACTTTTGTAGCTGCGGTTAAGTCTGTACAATCAACTTCATTGTTAAATATTTTAGAAAGAAATACAATATCATTAATAATTCTTTTCTCCAAGGTCAGAAGATCAAAGTTGACTGCCAGTAGCGACGATGAATCAAATTTTGGATAAAAACCTGTTTGTTTGTACGCTAAGAATATAAAAAAAAAGATTGAATTACCTCAATGGTCCTAGAATATTTACTGCATTGTGGATTCCATATTACAGATGCGTATTCCAATTTAGATCTGACATAATTAAAATATAGTAATTTAAGAACCTGCGGATTATTAAAATCCTTTCCTAATCTGACAATTAATCCTAAGTTTCTGTGGGCTTCATTTCTCATGGTCACAATATGCGTATTAAATGTTAGATGAGAATCAAAGATTACATCCAGATGATTTACTGAATTGGCACTGTTTATATGAACACCGTTAATTGCGTATGTGTAGTTATACTTATTTTTAAGCTTTGTGAAAGAGACAGTCTTATATTTATTAACATTTATAACAAGATTATTTTTTTTCACGCCACTCAGCAACATTGATTAAGTCACACTGAAGTTTATCACAGTCTTCAATGGAGGATATTTCCAAATATAATTTTAGGTCATCAGCAAATAGCAGTTTTTTAGAGTTCATAATACAGTGTGGTAAGTCATTAATGAATATAAGATATAGAAGAGGTCCTAAATTTGAACATTGGGGAACACCTGATCGAACTTCATATTGTTTTGAAATAAACTCTTTGTAAAGAACAGACTGTTTACGATTTTTTAAGTATGAGGCCATGAAAGTTAGCGAGGGTTCAGTAAAGTTAAAGTAACTGAGCTTACTTAACATGATATCATGATCTACGGTATCAAATGCTTTGGCCAGGTCAGTGTAGATAACATCAATTTGTGCACCTTTGTCTAAACCTAATGCTATGTAGTCAGTAATTACAGCCAGATTTGATGCAGTTGACCTTTTAGTCAGAAAACCATGCTGAAATGGCGATATTGCATTTCGCACATGATTAATTATCCTATTGTAAATGAGACTTTCAAACATTTTAGCAAAGGATAATAGTAGTGAGATAGGTCTGTAGTTGCTTACTTCATTTTTAGAATTAGATTTTAGAATTGGGCACACAACAGCTTCCTTCCATTTATCCGGAAATGCAGATTTAATTGATAAGTTAAAAATAAATTGCAGCGGAAGTTTAAGAATTTCTCCGCAGCCTTTCACGAGATAAGCAGGTACGTGATCTGGTCCGAGAGATTTTTTTGGTTTCAATTTCTTTATGGCATCGTCTATTTCTCTTAAAGTTACATTCAACAGGTCAAATGAGTCACATTTGTTGACTACATTCTTTATTTCATATTTTGCAGACGTTTTATGATATACTGATTGAAAGTGGGTTGCAAAATCTTTGAGTTTTGTTCACAGAATGAAGAATGTAGGTTTCATTCCGGGCAGTTAGTTTTCTTGGTTGGCCAGAATGGATTCTATTCCGCAATAATTGCTGCTTTATGTTTCTTTATTATGTATCCAACGGTAAAGTAAGGCTCTCCAACAAGCTTGGCTTGCCTGACGCGGTCTGGATTGCTTCAGTACACTACGTAGACTGCTCTTCTACACAAAAGGATACCTAGAACATTTCATTCGAGAGTAGTATGGGGTTGTCTATGAATTTAGTCGTCACTCTTTCGTTGTCTGTTACCTTATAGATGTATCGAATGGTAGTTATTCCTATGGTATTCTGTTAAAGGCATCTAAATTATCATAAAAGGGCAAGAGATTTCAAAATGGGCCATGTTTTACGTGTGATATTGATTGTTGTTTCTCTTTGTTGAACTTATCCAAATACATTTTTACGCTCTGCATATAGTTTCCCTATCTATATGTTGTATTAGAAACTCAAAGTTGAAGACCTGAATTGAAAAACATCCCAGGTCCACCGAAGTATATTTTTCAGGAGGAACGAAAAACAGTCCTAGGTCTTCGTATGTTACCTTACTCAGCGGAAGTTATTTTGTATTAAAAAAGGTTTTCTGTGGTGGGATTAGGATATAATATTAATGCAAGTGGACTTTGGATCGTAAATACCGACGAACAGAAAAAGTGCAAATACGAAAGAAGTGGACTTGGGATGGTTTTCAATTCAGGTCTTCAATTACGAGATTAACGGTAAACAATAATTGCATCCAAACAGCAGTTTGAAGGATACATTTCCTAGTGCAAACTTTTGTGAGTTCTTCTTAACGCTTATTTTTCTTTTTCTTAAATTAATTTTGTACATGACAAAATCACGATGAGCGATCCTTAATATGAGCAACAATTCATGGATTTCAAACCGGTTTGTAGGCTGAAGGATTAGATATAGGAGGTTGTATTTGGTATGAGGTAATTCTATAGATGTTACGCAGGTACCCTAGAACTTAGAAGGTTGTATGTGTAGTAGAAGACGAGATATGTGATAAAGAATGATTTGATCGAATCTTTTAATATTTACTGTCATTCGCCATTACCCCATCCTCATTGTTCCTAGTTGATTACCGCTCCGCGTTGTCCGCTTACGCCGTTTGCGAGATAATAAAATAATATTGTAGTTTAGAATGCGTTTGGAAATGAATTTAACTGTATCACATTTTCATGTTCAAATGAAGTTGATATGAAATTTTATTATTTTCCCATCCGTTAAGCTTTTTTTGTTAACCTCACTATGGTGTGCTTAGATCTGTGTAAGCGAATGAGAAGTTGTTTTAATCCAGATTTTCAATTAGTGTGCTAAACATTAGGAAACTGGTATTTGAGATCATGTTCATTCGGTTTCTAGAAGGAGAAACTGTGTTTACTTGTTTTGTAAGCAATCCAATATCATTTTATTGGGGCAATTTTATAGGGGAAAAAATTAATATACTCTTGAGTTGTATTCTATAGAGAAATAGTTGCTATATTGCCTTATTGAAAAAGAACTGACCTCAGATGGCTTATTGTTGACGAACTAGGTTTTAGCCTTTCTTAGATTGTAAGCACCATCTGGACTATGTGTAAACAATCCTTCAGGAGAAAGGGACGACCATAAAACTTTTGCTAGTAACTTTTATTGGGGGCCTCTAAGAAGAGGAGAATGTAACCACACGTGTTTTGAAATTCAATTTTGATGTTGAAAGAAATTTTAAGAATTTGCAAGTAACGGTGTTTATAGATTGCGATCACCGTTAGAAGTATTAATGTAAGCAGGTAGTTGCAGAAGTATCTTTAGGTCTCATGAACATGTTATTTCTTTCATCAGTTCGTTGGCATGGTGTTTATTATATAAAATGTTGTAAAATACCATGTTTGTATAAATATTTAGACTAGTGTCATAAAACCTCAATAAAGATGGTCAGATTTTATGGTAAGCCCATTTGAGTAAGACCATATCGAATTAAGGGTAAAGGTGAGAGAAGAATAGACAACGGTTTATAACTTTAAGGAATCTTTTAGAATAGATACTCACCCAACCATTTTGAGCAGTACCGAATGTTAACAAATAGTTGGTTGTTAACACTTTACGATATTCTTTGCTAAAACGGTTTGGTCTGAAGCTGTTTTTTTTTAAATCCCTTATTTGTCTGAACTGTGTTTGTTAACTCTCAAGAAGAGAGTTGAAGAATTTGAAGATTGGTGACACCTGAATTGAAAACAGCGTTTATTGCCCTTTGTTCATTGCCCGTCCATTTTCTGGCGGAGAGCTGAAAGGCACGAGGATCTTTCGTTGTTTTATATCTGTAGTGAACAGTTACAATAATGTATATGATTTTGAACACAAAGTTCGTTGCCGTAGAAAAATCGAGATCTTCTTACATGTATATAAGTATCAGGAACTGGCGCCGTAGCTTTATTCTTTGCGTATCTTCGTTTTGAAAGTGAGCGAACGAGTTGTTTTTGCTGCCGTGAATTTTATAGTTGATATTCTGTGGAAGCTGAACAACGACTTACATTCCAATCGTATTTTCTAATCATTTTTATATTTTATTAGATCTTGAAGTCCAACTTTTGACACATTACGTTATACTTATATTGACAATCACAAACATCCATGGCCCTTGCTGGATTCGAATCCGGCACATTTGAGTCGATGGACCATATCAACTGATAACATTTTGATTCTGCTCTATAGAACTGAAGTCAGAATAGAATAGGGGAGAACATATTAATTTCCAATTTACAGGTATAATTTTTTACTGTCTTGTTTAATTAAATATATGTGTGTAAATACATTTCTTTGGCGTAAAGACGATGGGAAACATTATTTTGTGAAACTGTTTAGGAATTGTTTTAACTATTTTAATCATTGAACATGTATAGTTGAAAACCTGTTTTCGCTTGTTGATTGTCAGTTTCTAATGTCTTATGATTAATTTCGTTTATGTTGATCGGAATGGTCGCCCGCAGAAGCTCAGCCCGGAACTGTCAAGTTGGAGATGGGAGAATTCATGAAAATACGCTTCTTGTACATTTTTGTTTCTTCTTGGTGAATTATGTGCTGCAGTTACTAAAATTAATCTTCGGGTCTTCCCGAATGCCAAGCAAATATTTTACCCTAGCTAAATAAAATAGTGATGCTTGCTAAATTATTTAAAATGATGATAATGAGTGTTCTGCCCAAAAGTAGGTCTTGACCTGAAGGTCAAAGAGCTAGTTTAACCAATTTTGATTTTCCAGTGCCTTTTATTATTTGAAGTACACGTTTTAAGAGCGGGAGATTCAGTTTAAACTGGGTACCTGTGTTCTTTGCGCTATTTGGAAATTAAATATACTATTTATGTGAATGGGGGAAGTGATGGTAGAACGAATATTTCTCAGTTACAGTCCTATGCTCAACCATTTTTACCTTCTGAACCTGCCTAAGAATTACGAAGGAAACTTTGCTAATCAATTTTATTGTAATAGTTAAGTGAAACCGTCCCAAAAGTAGAAATTTTCGAGGAATTCATATAACACTGTGATTGTCATTATTTTTTTATTCATAGCATCTTTGGAATTGAATTTTGATGTTGAATGAATACTGACCCGGACTGAAAGTCCTTGTAAAAAATCCTACCGAACTCGGAACACTTTAGGAACAGGAATCAATCATATAAAACTTATTTGTTCCACCTATTAATATTACAATTTATTATTTCATTTTAAACGAAGTAAAATGAAAGAATAATCAGAAATGAAGAATCCTAGGAAAGTTTATTATATTTAGCCATTTAAAATATTTATCTCGTCTTGAGTGAAGCTGAGTTGAATTTTCATTTTAATTTTAAAATATTTAAGCAGTTTTACTTATGCTGTAGGGATTTTTAAAAACTTTAAGGACTTTTTACTTAGGCCGTAGGGATTTTTAAAAACTTTAAGCGGCTTTTACGTAGGTTTTAGTGATTTTTAAAATTAAGCAACTTTGGCTCAGGCAATAGGGATTTTTGAAACGGTGAATAATGTTTATTAGGACAGGAATTAAGAAAGTGGGAGCGCACGCAATGTTTGTGCACCACAAACCTTACATGGTATAAGCTAAGATCGATGACCCCAAGCACGAGAGGCTAATGTAGAGTCATTGTAAACCTTATTTAAAGTGAGGAATATGATGTGTTTCAAATTAATGCTTGAATATAGTTTGAGATAATATTCATAAAAAGTACAGTACTTGTATACTTGTGGTTTACCTATCAGGTTGAAATATTTTACTTAACTCATACCATTGTATGAAATAAAAAAGAGAACTATATTTTTCTAAGAACTTTAAGCAAACTTTGGCTGCTGTAGCCAGATGCAGAAATATAAAGACATTTAAAAATAATGGTTTTATTTAATTTCTTATGCCTATGAAAGCATTAATCTTGCTTTCGCTCAGACAGAAATATAGTCAAGTGTATAAGATGCGTTTCTACTATATTCCTTACGTCTTTGAAAGCGTTTTCAAGTTCTTGCATCTCCTTTCTTTATTTTAAAGCTTAGTCAGCACTCATCTTTGTGTATATTTCTATATTGATGGAACTGCAGTCGATTGAAGAGAACAATTTATGGCCTTCAGGCAACTTTTACTTGGCAGAATTGAAAGTCCGTCATGTTCAGAGGTACTGCTCAATAATTCTGCAAAATAATACTTCACAATTATGGCGCATATGATGATTGGCATATATTTAACAGAAATATCATAAACTACCGTTGGAAGTATGCTTTGTAGAAACTTGCTCTGCGTTGTCAATAGCTCGACGCGGAGCAAGATAAAGAATGTTTTTTGATGAACGAATAAGAAATCATTGTGTACGAAAGCGTCAGCTGAAAGTTGATTTATAGTGCTTTCGCATAGTTTATTTTGTATGTTGCGGTTATGTTATAGTTAATACGTTCAACTAGAAATAAACATGCTGAAGGCGGGATTACAACCCACAATCTTTGATTTTCTGCCATACCGGGTATGGGTTATCACCCAAAGATAAAAATTTAGCTTTGGTTTATTTTATTTTGCAAGTCTCATTGTAAAAAATATAAAATTAGAAATATGTATGTCCCAAGCGGGATTCGAGCCCGTAACTTTATTAGCGAATTAATATGGAAAGTGTAAAACAGAGTAAAACCAAAGGACTTATACAGGATTTAAGTTAAATAATAATAATTTAGTAAAACAGTACCTAAACATGCACAAGTAATACTGCCCCAAGCTAAACACATGTGACATAGCGTGATCAGCTTTTTATCTTACTGATTGCATATCAGTAGTTGCTATCCGTTTACGGAACGTCGATCGTCAGCTCAAAAATATCTTGTACGCGGTGGAAATAACCCGAATGGCGATGATGTTACTTTGAGTAACAAACTAACACGACACCTAACTTAAGTTAATATTTTTTCGTAATAGCCGTAAACTTTAATAATTTTGACCTCCATACCTATACTACATATGTGTGTGTGTCAGTTCATTTATTTTAAATTTTAGGAAGCGCTCCCCAATTATTTTTTGAATGTGTATGAAACGAAAATATCAGAAAACATTAAGAGAACATTGTAAACTCTAGTGTTGAACGAATCTTGAGTGAGTTAAAAATATTACAAGTTGAACTTGTGGCGAAAATTTAACAAAGTTCATAGCCGAGTGAAGATACAAAAAATTTGTCCCGCCAAAATTTAATGTTATTTACATGCTTTGAAACGTATTTTAAACATGTATGGTAGGAAACTTTTTTTAAGATTAATACCGTAACATTTTTCTAAGACGAAATTTTACTGAGGAATTGCAGTCCGAAAATGAGTACTTGTTGTTGCTGCATATAACAATTACGCTGTAACTTTTACAAATCAATGTTATAAATACCAGTTAAGGATAGCAGGTAAAATAACACTTTAAAATAATAGTTTAAAATAACTTATTTCTAACAGCTAATATTGTTTTGAAAATTCCTGCTAAAAGTAGCAATTTAAGAATTTAAAAAAATGACTTTTTATAGCTTTTTACAAAAATTATCCACTTTTCAACTGTAAATGTCATATTTTACATAGATTTACTTCTACGCTTTCAAAATTCATGTTCTGCGCATGCGCAAAAATTAAAATAGCTTGTATAAAACACTGGCTGACCGTACAGTCCTTCAGGTAGCCTTTGTAAGCTGAAGCTAACGGACGTAAACTATCCTCCACAAGTCTACCTGTGTTGTTTTACTAGTTTGAACTGGTTTGTGTTCTTTGAAACCAAATTGATAATTCATTTTTGTACTACGATAAAGTTCATTCTTTATATTCGAACTCAAGAGATCTGAACAAGTCAGTGTATTTAAAAACTGAACTGCTAGTTCACATTTCTTGCTGTGAAGAAGTGACTACTTTTGTGAACAAGAAAAGTGAAGTGCTAGTTAGCTCATTTTTGTGCTGCAAAGAAGAGACTCTACTTTTGTAAAGAAAATTATCTTGTAGAAATATAACTCTGTCTATTATTTGCATGAATGAAATTGTGTCTACTCGGGAATTCTAATATTTGAGGACAACAAGTTTTCTGATCAAGTACAAGAATGGATTACACCGTGGGATTGACAAGTGTGGATCATGTTATTTTGGCCGAAAGGCCCAAGAATTCGCCGTCCCCGACTCCATATAGGACGCTTGGGTTGATTTGTGCCTCTTAGGCATGCAAGGCACCAGCCAAACCTAGAAATTCAGGTAACGTTTTTGAGTTTCTCTTTCATCTCCGTCTTCGATCCAAGTCCGACTTTAACAAATTGTTTGGTGCAAGCCGTCATATAAATGAGTTAATTCTGTTAGGTAACGCTCGCATTTCGACTCCCCCACTAACGTTACGCTGGCTTTCTAGCATTATATGTTGTTGAGTAAACGCACGTTGACAACAATAACGGAAGCATATTTCACCCATATCTTGCTTTTCTCTTTGACTCGTTTCCGGTTGTGAGAGACGATATTTATGAAGTGTATGTTTCCATGAGTGACGACGATTCATAGAATATTGTTCCTCGCAGTCTTGAGTAATCCCTCTCCCTTGGAGATTCATTTCTTATTTTCACCATAAGTTCAATGCCTGCTTCGACAATGTCTTTCTTTACGTCAACTACTACATCTGCTCCTGTCAATATTAACGCAGGCAACTACATTCGTAACTACCGCAAGACTTATCTGCAGTCAGGTACCTTCCACTTTTTGCTCCACCTTTTACTTCTATCGCTCCTCTAGCAATTGCTTTTTCCTCAACGACTGCTGACAGTTTTGTCATGCAGACTGTTCTTTCTCCAAAGGGTAATGAGGTATTCGATAACGCGTACGAGTGCTTTGAGGGATTGGGTATTCAACTGGGTGCCGATACTGTTGAAAAGGTTTGTGAAAAATGAATGAGATTGAACAGAGGGAACAGGATATTATTTTAAGAGGGTACAGGAAGTGATTTATTTGAAATTATAAGGAAACGCGTTCGCGGTTTCGGTAATTTTCCTGTTATAGGTAGGGCAATCTCCATACGTGCTAAAACTGGATCTTAGTAGTTAACGCCGGCTGAGTATGTCGAGAACTAATACCAATTTGCACTAGACAATTTATTATCTAGTGTAGATCCACAATCCTGGGTCGAATTTAGTATTGAAAGTAGAAATTATGTCAACGGGAAAGGCGTCTTCATTCTGTGGCGTAGACGAGTCTGTTTAACTACAGAACATATTTTGCGTTCGATTAAGAATGTTCTCAATTCGAATGAATTTTTCGTGTTAGCCGACAGTGTGATCATTAAGGCTAACATATCTGAACCTATTCGTGGACAAGGCGAAATGAAGAAAATGATTCATGACAAGTATTATTACTGGAGAACTACTTACAAGCAGACATTATATCGGTGTATAAATTGGGAGCCAACTCATATGACTGCTTACCTAGAACTTTAATTATGGAGAAGGAGAGAGTGCTTTCAGAGTATAATAGAGTACAAAACGTAAGAGAGCGAATGTTGATATTTCAAATTTGGGTGGAAGTTTAGATGCTATTGATCACTTTTAGAATTTCTATGGTAATGATTTTCAGATATAAGTGTATGGTTTAAAACCAAATAGTCGAACACCTGAGGTTATATATAGTGGGGATGTTGAAACCAGGAACAAATTATTTTTGTTTTACCATGACCTGCATTTCGAGACTATTACCGCTTTTTTTACGACAGAGAGGTTACTGTTATGATTGTTTGAAGCCTTTTGAACTTCGAAGCAGTCATAAGTACGAATATCTTTGCGAACATTGCGAGGACTACTATAATTTTAAAACTTCTGGCAAGGAGATACTCATCACTTGCATTAGTTATTTAAGAACTTTCCCTTAGCAATCAGGCTACAAAAACATAGCACGAATACGAAGCGGAGACCTGTATGTTGCTATGTCAAACTGTGTCAACAGTGTAGTGTAAAGATCGATACCAAAAAAAGACAAAATTAATAACCCCCACGAATGTGGAGATCGATTTTGCACTATCTGCAAGTTGTAGATCATTTCAGTTGTGTACAAAAGACGAAAACGAAACTTGAAACTAATTTGTGTTATGTAGTGTACGACATTGAGACCATGCTACTAAATAGGAACGAAAAAGGTGAGCGTGAACACCAGCTAAACCTAATATGCGTATCGCGCCGCTGTTTTAAATGCAAGAACTGTATGGAAGATTACAAAGGCTTTCAATGTGGTAATTCATAAGGTGAAAGATCTTGAGTTTTACAATATTGAAACTTTTGTAAAACATGTTCTCTGTCAAGGACCTAGGTTAAATACAGTAGTATGTTTAGCGCATAACGCCGAGAAATTCGATTCCATGTTTGTTGTGTGTGCACTCATTGAAAGGGAAGAACAATGTCAAATAATAAACCAAGATGCGAAAATTATCCAGACGAGTGTACGTAATATTACTTTTAAAGATACTTATTTATTCATGTCCGTGAAATTATCGAAATTAGCGGCTACCATGGGATTAGGTGGAAGTTTACAAGATTCCCCGTTTTTGTTAAACACAGCGGATAATAAAAAATTACGATGGACCATGGCCAGAACTTGAAGTTTTCGATGAAGGAAAATCAAAAAGAGAACGTGATGTTTCCAAGGTCTTGCATGAGGAGTGTGTAGAAAAGATCTTACCTTTAAATTACAACGTGAAATGCTAGAATACTGCAGGAACGATGTTTGTATATTATATGAGGGATTCATTAAAATTTCTGACCTAATTGAACAAAAGACTGAAGGGATGCAGTGTTTTCTTCAAGTAAGTACAACTGCTACGTTTGCTATGGAATGCTTTCGCTCTTTATTTTTAGAAGAGATAAGTATTACTGTTATTCCCCGTTCGGGTATCGAGAACGTTACCCTCATAGTAAAAAGCATTACAATGGTTAAAGTACATGGAATTCATATGAAATGATGTTTCGATTCATACGGCTGAAAACGATGAAGACCAATTTGGACGATTCAAAGTGGACTGGTACGATAAAATAGATCGTACTGCCTATGAATTCTATGGATATTTTGGGGATGATTATTCATGCATTAAGCAGGGTCGCTACGTGTCTCTGAATGAGACAAATGGCGAAACATTAAATGACCGAGATATTGCGACATAGAAAAGAAATAAATATTTAGAAAGTTGTGATCTAAAGCTTGTAGAAATATATGAATGTGACTGGGATCGACAAGTGACTGCGATCGTAATCCAAACATTCGGCAATTTATTAAAGTTCACTGCAAAGTATTGAAGGTGAATTAGTGCGTGAAGACTTTCAAGGGAGGAAGGACGGACGTTTTCAGATCTCTCTATGAGTGTCCAGAAGACGAAATCCATCGACATGTTGACATATGTAGTTCATATCCATATGTCATGTAAAAAACCCCTTCCTTATTAGTAAACCTACCATCTTCGAGAAAAAGCTTGTCGTCAACGCGAAAACAATCATGGAGCTGTTTTCTGCAAGGGTCTTACCCAAAAATCTTCCTATTCCTTTGCTTCCATATAATTAATGTGTTGGGCGCCTCATATTCGGCCTCTGTCGTACTTGTATGGAGGAAATGAATAGTAATGATTGTAACCAAACTGTGAACCAACGCTCTTTCACTCGCACATCTTGCACTCCTGAATAGCATGAAAGTTTAGAGAAATGATATACCGTTCTCAATACTTACGCAATTTATGAGTTTAAAATGAAAGAGGGGTTATTTGAAGATTGTGGTAACTTCTTGTGACACAGCAGGAAGCTTCTGGATTTCCATCTCAGTGTACTACTGAGTAGGAAAAGTAGACGTGTATTGAGGAGTATGCTGAGCATGAAGGCACACAACTATTCTGAAAGCATTGGTAAAAACCTCGGTTTCCGTTATATCGCAAAACTTTTAAATTGTTTGGGAAGTGGGGACAAAGAACTGATTTAACTCAGACTAGGGTAGTTAATGATGCTAAGTCGTTCTTGGGTATTCTCCGAACACCTTACTTTGGAGTGCAAAATTTACTTCGGATCGGGGAAGATGCTTTATTAGTAACATAGAGGGATCTAGAAAATTTTAATACTCCCAATGGCTTTCCTGTTTCATCATTAGATTGAAATTATATGGTTTATTGGAAAAAGTGGGAATAGAAAATGCGAACTAGTCAGATACAGAGTTTACCGTCCAGACAAAAGAAATAAACTTTCATTGTTTCCTACAGGGAACTATTTAGGAGATTTAACCATTGAAGTCAAAAAGGGGTGTGAGATCCCTATTTTCATTGGCTGAGGGTCTAAAAATTATTCGTACAATTAAAGGAAAATTAAGACTGGGAATATTAATCCTACTTTCAAAATTCGGAGAACCAGCCAAATTGCCGTGCACGTCAAATTGTAAATTTCGATCACTATATAAATTTAGTAAAACATAATTATGAAAATAATAGTATTAGTAATCCTAACTGAATCTATGGGAAGCCCGGGTTCAAAATTATATCCAGACCAGAAACTAAACACATCGGAATGTGGTAAGTAAACGTAAATTTCATAATGGATTCGAAACATTTGCTTTCGGCTATAAAATAAGAACCAATAACGTCTGTTAGTTCATTTCTCTTCTGCCACTAGCTCATGATGTTTCCCTTCCTTCACCTTGCAACTATCCTGATTTCAGGCCCCAGCAGAGAAAAGTTATTTTGCAAATAATTTATTAATACGTCGTGAAATGATGTTCTCTAGTCAATTGAATGAAATAGTTAGGTGACATGATGCTGTGATACCTAAATTATCTAATCAGTTAAGTATTATACGATTTCATTTTGGAATTCCTGGTATTAATACTTATGATATTCAGGAAAATTCACTGTTAATTCTCGATCGTCTTATGACTGAAACTAATGGCGACGTTTCCAAAATGTTCACGAAATTTGTACATCATAAGAATCTAAGTATAATTTTTATAGTTCAAAATGTATTTCCCAAAGGAAAATATGCACGTGACATCTCATTAAACGCCCATTATATCATTGTGTTTAATCTTTAGACGCCGAACGGCTGACGGGCTGAGACAGCATTTTAAACTTCAGTAGCTCAGCTCCTAATTAACGTAGAGGAATGTCTTAGGTGTCAATCTCGTCAGGAAGAATGAAGCTTTCCAACGATGTGCATTTTATCTATGTCGGGGGTCCCGCTGCAGAGGCACAGGGGGCAAAGTTGGGTGTTTTTGATAACTCTCCCCCTCAGCATCTAAGAGCAACTCCTCCCCAAAGAAGCAACAAGCATTAAAATTCGTATCAATAGAGATAAATGAATATACTTACTAGTGATACCCTGCATATGAAAATTGGCCTTGTGAGGGTTAAATGGGGGTTTACGACGAATAAGAGTGTTGCCAGAGTCCAACAAAAGTCAAAGAAACATGTTTTTGATATTCTTCTTCTTTTACGGATTGGGCACATTTTGCACAAAAGTTACCTCGTTGGGATCTGTGACCCAGAAGCTTTCCAACGAGCTATCGTTCATTTCCCTGTGACAATTAGGGCGATGTTATGTGATAGTGTATAGGTATGTGATATGTGATAGTCCATCAAAACAAAATATATAGCGTGACCATAGAAGCTAATTTTTTTCTCACTTGCTATTGCACCTACGCCCTCTATTTTATATGGTTGTTCTCAATATCTGGCGTATATGTGAGAAGAATTTTTTCTTGCGTACGACAAATAACAGTGATCCTAGCCCCCACAAATTCAACAAAAATATTTCCCATTTTTTATTTTCTTCTTCTACGGGTTGAGTACGGGGGGCACAAAGGTTATCTTGTTGGAACCTGTATTCCATTATATTTCCAAGGACAGTTTATGTCCCTGTGACAATTAGGAGGGGGTACAGCGCCGCCAACGTGAAGGTCTACGATTTTCTTGAAATTCCTATCCGGCGTATAACGGTAAGGATCCCAGAGATACCTTACAAATAAAATATTTAACAAGCCGCAATGTGGTAAAGATGTAATTCAAGTGTTTGAAAATGCTACTGCCGAACCTCATTCATATTTACTTTTAGATTTAACTCAGTCTACACCGGATGCTCTAAATCTGCGTACAAATACATTTCCAGATAAAACTAAGCACATGTAAAATACATAATAAGCCAATTCAGGTCAGTTGCCATCAAGATGTCAAACATAAAACATCATCTTAATGAGCTACGTGCAATTTCTAAGTGTAAGGATAAGAAGCGTAAAACATTAGTTCATAGTGCACCTGGTGGTGTTATTCGAACTACTGCACAAGTGGGTAAAAATGTTTTAAGTGTTAACTTTAAACTCTCTCCTCGTTAGAAACAAAGGTTGCGTCGACATAAAACGACACTAAGTGCACTCTCTCTGAAACGATCAAGTTTAAAGAAACGCACTGTTAATGCAAAAAGGGTGCTTTATGCTTTTATTATTAGCTTCAATCTTAAGTACAGTAACTAGAAGTTTGTTTAATCGTTAAGATGTCTTCGCAATTTCAAGAAATGGCACTCATTCCAGAAAATGGAAGTGCGAAAATGTATTTCACTATGAAGTCTATAAAGTCTCATCAAACACGTTTGGATAATGAAATGGATGAAATTTTAAAACGAAGTGACCTTTCTACGGATAAAAATGTATGAGCAACCATTACATCGTTCTTTAGAATATATTCCACAGTCTAAAAAACTGTTTTTCTGAATCTTCAAATATGTTACCCATGATTCAATATATTATTAGCTACGTACGAAAATCATTTGCTAAAAACACTCAAGTATTGTTAAATCTCTTACAGGCTTTCAATCGTATTAGTTGGGATCAATATGGCGCAGTGTCCATAGACAACAAAGTAATTCCAGGTTCAAATATTACTGATTTTATCAATGATGTGGTAAGAACTGGAAAGACTCCTAGAAATCACGTTACCATTCAAGATTTTAAAGAATTATTACAAAATATTAATATTACCTTATAATTAATTAATTTTCAATTTGGTGCAGGTTCTACTTAATACCAAAGCTGAATACGGTTAGTAAAATAATAAAAAAGAAAAAGAATTCTAGGAAAGTAATAGTTAAGGAGAAGAAAAATATTGATAGTTAAGGAATAAAGAAACAATTTTCTTTCATTATTAAAAATTATAAAGAATACAAGTTTTAAATATGTCATTCCATAAAATTTATTATGGGAATGCAGATTCAAATTCTTTAGGTAGCATCTCCAAATTAAAATAGAAAACTGGTCTTTCTCAGAAAATAGTAAGAAAATGGTTAGCTTCACAAAATATATACACGTTACATGCTCCTGTACGTAAACATTTTCTCCGCAAAAATATTATGTCGATGCACCTAATGAACTAGTAAAAATGGATTTGCGCCACTATTTTCTGTAAAAGAAATAAAATGATAAACCCTCTCCAATAATAAATTAATGTCCTAAATAAAATCCTACAATAAATTTAATCTTAAAAATAGATTAGAGAGAAACCCTGTCATTAAGTATAATAATCAAAATTTAAAACGAGCCAAATCATTTTGATATCTAGGAGTAATCATAGAAGAGAAACTAAATTTTATTGTACATGTACAAACAATAAAGAACAAAATAGTTAAAATTGGCAATAAAATTGCAAAATTAGCAAGAACGAGGAATAGACTACCGTTGAAATAGATATATAAAGTTATATCATGGACAGATTATTAATTCAATAGGCACTTATGGTGCAAGTGTTTGGGCACACAGGCTGACGGAAAATAAAAAGTTGGCTGAAAAATTGGATAGCGGGCAGAGTTCTGTGCTACTGAGGACATCAGGCGCTTATCGGACTACACCCGGTATAGCTCTGAATATTATGCTGGCAATAATGCCCCTACATCTGGAAGTTATTAAATCAGCATCAATGTATTGGTTTAAGAAAGGAAACTTAGTTAGAGTTACAGACAGTTTGGGAACAATGCCAAATTGTAGAGCAGACGTAGAAGAAATTATAGTAAGGAAATGGCAAAGTCTTTGGGAACAGAGTAGCAAGTCTAGAAGATTGTTTAGAATAATTGATAATGTATCAACTATACTGTACTAGAAGGGATGGAACCCAAGTGGGGGACTGATACAATTTCTAAGTGGACACGGGCCTTATAGGGCAAAGTTATTTGAACTTGGCTTGGTGGACTCTTCTGGCGAAAATTTCACATATGTGTAAAAAAAGATTTGTAAATAGTAATTAGAAGAGGAATTACAACTTAAATTACATAAATCGGAACTACTCAAGCAACTGTACATACTGTAAATAATGCGTGATCGTGAAACCGTGTTATTCGTTTGTGTCGTGTTCGTGCGTCATGAATCGTTGGCGTGATTGTAAAAACAGGCCTGGAATATTTAAAAGGGAAGGGAAAATATGGTTCATGCGAACTTTGTGGATTTTCAGTCAATTCCACGGTCATGGCCGTTGCTTTCCTTCGAAAGATCGACGTAACAAGTATAAATGTGCGAATAAATTAGGAATTTAATAAATAATATTAAAACCCCCCAGCTGCTGCCGACTGACAGTCAGGACAGTACCAAAGCTCTGGATGCAGAGAAACAGAAAATTAGCGTTCTAAGTGAAAGTGTGTGTGAAGAAAATTAGTGAAATAGTGTGTGGAATAGTGCTAAGTGCTGTTTGGTGCAATGATATGGAGAGGAGAAGAAACTAATAAACCAGTAGTAAAACAACCATGTTCGGTTTCAAAGAAGATAAATTTCACAGCATTTGTTACTTATGAACGAGTGGCGGCCATATTGAAAAATAGTCAAAGCGGGCCTACGCCTACTCGTAGATTAGTAAACTTTTAACAATCGTTTTTTTAAAGCGAATTTTACAACAGTGCATGCAGCCAAGTTGTTCGCGTCACAAAACGTCAACACTACCAGAAGCATGTTATACAGGAACAAGAGCCACGTAAAAAAAGGATGTTAAAGATAGGAATATGAGCTTTCAAAGTTAAAGAGATATGGCAAATATATGCAGGTGTGTAAAATTTCATATTTGTAGCTTGAAGCATATTCGAGTTGTGGACCCCTGAAATTGCGTATTTTAGGCTAACTGACTCATTTACTCACTCATCATATTGTTTAGGGTGTTCAGAATAAGTTAGAAACATTAATTTGGCATGAAGGTGGAAGATGATAAGTAGATAAAGGGAAAATTCCGACATTTTTAAAAAGTCGCCATCTTTTATTCAAAAGGGCCGCCAAACATAAAATTTCAAAGAATGCACAGCCTAAATGGTTGAAGCTAGAAAACCGAAATTTGGTGTGAAGGTACATCACCGCTAGTAGGTTAAGAAAATATTACAAAATCTTGAGAAAGTTGCCATCTTGGATTCAAAATGGCCGCCAAAACGGAATTTCCATAGAATACACAGCCTAAACGGCTGGAGCTAGAATAACGAAATTTGGTATGACAGTACATCATTGTTAGTCGGTTAGGAAAGTATTACAAAATGTCTCCAAAGACGCCATCTTGGATACAAAATTGCTCCAAAATGAAATTTCAATAGAATATCCAACCTAAACAGCTGGAGCTTGAAAAACGAAATACAGTATGACGGTATATTATCATTAGTATGTTACGAAAAATATTACAGTGTCTCCAAAGACACAATCGTGGAATCAAAATGGCGGATCTCATAATCCATTTTCTACAGCGTTTGAGCTAGAGATACGAAATTTGGCATAAATGTGTATTATCAAGAGTGGTTTAGGAAAATATTACATTTTGAAAAAGTCGCTATCTTGGATTCAAAATGCCAGCCAATAAAACATTTTCCGCACCGTTCGAGACAGAGAAATGAAATATGATATGAAGGTGTACCATCACGATTAGGTCACGAAAATATAAGAGAAGGTTAAAAATTTCGCCATCTTAAATCGAAAATGGCCGCCCAAAACCTATTTTCCAAACCACTGAAGGTAGAGAAACGAAATTTGTTTTGAAGGTGTCCCATCACGAGTAGGTCTCACGGGCGAAGCCCCCGGGCGGTATGAGGCAAGATCTACACCATGGAGGCCAACCCCCGGAGAGTCTGGTTACGATAAAAAGGCCCAGCGAAGCGAGTATACATATATCGTTATTGGAACTGCAATACCCCCTATGTAGATTTTTTTTAACTTTTCATGTTTTGGTACCAGTTTATAGTTCTGTGTACTGTGCATACAGTAGAAAAAATCATGTGGAAACAGCTTCTACTTTTTTAGATATAGCAGCTTTTCAGTATCTAAATTGTATTCCAGACTTTAGTCCAGAAACCGATTTTTTTTGTCCTTCGTGAAAAATTCATAGTTTGCCACATAGGTGTATTGCTGTTCTGACAACGATATTATACACGTAGAGAAAGCTGTGAAATCCGAGCAAAAACACCAGAGTTAAAACACTTAAATTGGCCGAAAATTTGAATTTTGAAATGAAACTTGTGCCAATCGTTTGTGCTGGATTGTGCCGTAGAAAGTTTCGTATGTGATGAATTCGTCTCAAAATTACGCGACATTCAATTTAGGCGGGCACGCCACATGAAAAGCTGGCCACTTGAAGGACCGCAAAACCGAAAATATTAGTGCAATCATTTGTGCCACAAAATGTTTCGTTTATGCTCAATTTGTAGTAAAATTATGCGACATTCAATTTTGGCGGGCACGCCATATGTAAAGCAGCCACCCAAGGACCGTAGGACGGACAAGATCAGTGCAATCGTTTGTACCGGATTGTGGCACAAACAGTTTCGTTTGTGCTCAATTCGTCGCAAACTTATGGGACATTCAAATCTGAAGGGCCAGATTTAGAATCAAATTCGCTGAAAATTTGAATTTCGAAATGAAACTTGTGCCAATCTTTTGTGTTTTGTTTGTTCTGGATTATGCCGTAGAAAGTTTTGTGTGTGCTCTATTCGTCGCAGAATTATACGACATTCAATTTTGGCGGGCACGCCATATGTATACTATAGCTGGCCACCATAAAGACCATAAAATCGACCAAAAATAGTGCAATCGTTTGTGCCGGATAGTGCCACAGAATGTTTCGTTTGTGCTCAATTCGTCGCAAGATTATGCGACATTAAATTTTTGTGGGGAGCTTCACACTCAATTTCGCCGAAAATATGAATTTCGAAATCAAACTTGTGCCAATCCTTTGTGCTGGATTATGACGTACAAAGTTTCGTTTGTGCTCAATTCGTCGCCAAATTACGCGACACTAAATTTTGTGCATGTGTGAAGCTGGCAGGCACCCCAAGGACGGAAAAAGCGACCAAAACTTGTGCTTCGTTTCTCCTGGATTGTGCAACAAAAAAGTTTGATTTGTGCTCAATTCGTCGGAAAATTATGCGGCATTCAATTATGGCGGGCACGCCATATGTAAAGCAGCCACCCAAGGACCGTAGGACCGACAAAATCAGTGAAATCGTTTGTGCCAGATTGTGGCACAAACAGTTTCGTTTGTGCTCAATTCGTCGCAAACTTATGCGACATTCAAATCTGAAGAGCCAGATTTAGACTCAAATTCGCCGAAAATTTGAATTTCGAAATGAATCTTCGTGTTTGTTGTGTTTTCGACTTTCTTGTACTGTTTTAACGCGCAAGACGTTATATTTTCTCTATGTCTATTGTTCATGATCTTTTATTCGCGCTAAGCGGTTGTCGTGGTCGCGGTTCGCGTTTGCCACGGTTGTGAATCTCGGCTGTTGCGGCTTATAGCTGTCACAAAAAAGCTCACTGGTTGTAGTTCTGGGTGTTTTACATACGTCCCTTTCACGGTCTTCCAGCCCCAGCCACAAATTTTCTTCTGTGGTACTCTGAAACTTTGTTTACCGTTTTCCGGAGGACCACCACCAGTTCTGGAGTTCTCATTACTGTGTAAATAGGCGTATCCCCCCAGGATAGCTCTCTGTTCATTAACCAGTTCGTTTGTTTCCTCACACCTTAACACTGTGCGCTCCGGGGTGGAGACAACTCCACACATTTGGCACATATTATCTTCTACAAGCTGGAGATCTGTCTGTATGGGCCATGACCGGTTATGAAATGCATTAGGCCGACTTCTATTTCAAGTTGCAGTCCGACTCTCTTCGCCACGTCCGGGAAAAAGTTGAAGACGCTTCTCGCTTTTGTTGTCTCCCATTCGTCTTGCCACGCTCTGATTAAGATTTCTTGTATTTCTTTCCTGTCTCCTGCTGTTTGGTGTAGAACTGTTCTGACTTTATTTTCGTTGTTAGGTAGATTTCGAAGAAAATATACCTATTGAGATCGGTACGATATGAAAGTGTATATTTAT
>JAGDQP010021173.1:0-32137 GCA_022664845.1 Lepisma saccharinum | reverse complement strand
TTTTAATGTATATATTGTAATATAATTTGTAAATAATAGAGCTACTAGTACGATATACCTAGATTTTATTTATTAGTGTTACATAAACTATTACAAATATTCTCGTGGGCAACGCGCCAAACAACTGGCATCCTACAATCTTCGACCAATGCATTTTGAATCCTCCAATACCAATTCTGTATATGCTTCAGGAGTGCACTGCCAGTCAAGGAAGTTGAAAGGTAGGGCATTCTTTGCTTATACGTGAAGTCAGTACACTTCCCATTTGGTAGAGTACATATATATTTTCTTTCCTCTTCTCTTCTTTTCTTCTCCTGCAACCTGACCCTCCCTTCTACAGACCCACCCACCCCAAATCAGGTCATGCAATTGCATGACCTGCCTATATGGCGTGGGCGCCTCTGTGACTGGACATATAGCTTTAGACTATGACTGTTCAAGTGTTCATATGTCTGAGGACGAACGTCTCCCAGCCAACGAAAGAGATGTGGTAGGTGGTTGGCAAGGCTTTGTTCAAACACTATCACGACACTCACCTGGTAAAACTTGAACCTAGAAATCCTCAGTGATGAAGAGGAAAACCAAGAATGGATTCTGCGTGTCTTCCTAGTGCTGATTCGAATTCTGGAAACGTAGACAACTGAACTATATATCATGACATTCAACAGTTAGTTGACTAGTTGACGAATGGTCTTGAAACCTTATGAAAATTAGTGATCTCACTTTATTTGCTTTTCAATCAGTGTATCTTCTTGTGTCTCTTGGATTGACAAATGACCCAAAATAAACCACTGATTTATACATAATATCCTACCTGTTTTCTGGAACATATATTAGTCACTTGAGGCTAAATAAATTTCAACACCATAACCAGAAAAACTTTAATCTAAATTCGAGAAGAGTTTTTAATAAGCTCGCTGGCTGTCAAAAGAAATCGATTTTTAACATCTCTGAATATTTGATCGACTTGTATAACTCATGGTTGCGAGGGAGAAGTTGTTAATACTTGGAGTATTAGCATAATGCTTTAATCTGCACTTCATTGATTAGTAATTAGCATCACACAATGCAAGTCAGAGCTAATTTCTGCATGTATGGTTTCCTAACAGCTTGCGATATGAGTTCAAATTGTTTGACTGTTAGTTCATGGTTGAGTAATGTGATGTTACCTAACTTCATAGTTTATGGTTCTCTTATGAAAAGAATTGCATTAGTTAATGAGTATTTAGCGTACAATGGTCACAGTTTTACACGCAATTAACGGATTTTCACACTGTATTATGTAGATATTAATTTCGATATTAATTATTAAAAATGTACTTTATAATACACAAACTTTCTTTCAATACTCACATCTTGCACATTGTTCTATCGATCTTGAGAATAGCGTTACAAAGGTCTTACTTGTTTACTAGACAGTTGTAATTCAATAATTTCTTTAAAAATGTGTATTGTACTCTATTAGAAATAATGGCTCAGCTCGTAAACATTGATCCCGAATACACACTACATGATAATCATAAATTCTTTCAGCACCACAAAAGTACTCTCATGTGTGTTCGCTATGACGAAACCAGAGGGAAAGATGTTTCTGTCAGCTTCGTATTGTTTTTCAGTTAATTTGAACATACCTCAACGCACCAATGATTTAACTTTCCTGTGGGCTGTTTTGTGACTCTCTCCAGACTGTATTGAAACCTTTGATTACAATCACTGCCTTCCTTTATACATAGTAAACGTTTAAGAACTTATATCAGCGATTTATTGAATCATTGTTAGGCAATATACAAACATTGTTTTAACGAAGCTTCGGTTGTATCGTCCAGGGAAATTGAGGAGCTTTCTACGAGTGTAATTCAAATAAAAACCTTAAAAGTGCGATAAAAAATCCAAACGCTGTTCGATTCTCCTATGAGTTAGTATCAGAAAGAGGCATTGTATAACACGTAACCAAGAGATAGATAACATCACGATGGGAGATGACAGCACCTTAGACAAGGGTATAGAAGTAGTGTCAAGCTGGCGGTTCTACAGTCAACATACAGCAAGATGGAGCATCAACCGTTATTTGCTTTTGCGTAGTGAAGTGGTCAAACTCATGGGAATTCATTGCAGAATAAAAGAAAAGTGTGATGATGCATATTTCTTCCGGCAGTAACTATACAAAATGAGCAGAAAGTTTAGTAACGGGACAAGTCTGACGAAGAAGTACAGAAGGCAGTGGATGAGTACCTTCAAACAACACCGAAATACGTTTTCTCGAGGAATTCATGTACTTTTCAACCGACAGAACACTTGTATTTCATATGCAGGAGTAATATGTAGAAAGGGAATGTAATTGTTCTTTCCTATCTCTTCTTTGTTCAATACGTTGCACGATAAAGTATTTAAGATTTTTATTTGAATCGCCCTGTATATTTTTTCCTCCGTCTTCGAGCTTAGTTACCCGTCGTAAATGGTTAATACCCATGCTCAGTATTGCGTCATCATTCATGACACGCATTTGTGGAATTGAGTGGTTCTCAACGGGTGTTGTTTCCTCTGTTTTCAAATCTTTATTAAAATAGGCTGTCAAAGTTTCAAATACATTGTATCCTCCAGATACCTACATAAATACATAAAAAAAAACTGGACGTGGGTATTAGCATATAGTGTACATGAGAGATTTTACGAAATTAAACATATTTTTTGTTCCCTCACTTGTCTTTTAGCAAAACGCTTATTTAATTGTGAACATAACAAGACACAAAACTATTGTTTACACAGTTACCTTCAACCTATGGCCAGAGTAATAATTTTGAATAGCCCCGAAACAAATCTAAAATTACTGTCAGTATATTCTACATTGGATCTAATACAAAATAATTTAGAACACAAGTAGAAATATGGTCATTATATTTTTAAAAAGTCAAGATAATTATTACATTTCTTAGTGTTAACATAATCTGCAGAAAACGCCACTATATTAAAAGAAATGAGTATATTACATTCGAGTTCATTGTTTTTATTGCGGTCTTAGCAATTTGCATGCTTAGTTAATTCCAGTACGCTGAAGAAAAAATGCGGAGATAGCTCATTTACATATTAATAATCATGCAGTATAATATAGGCAAGGACATTTCTGCATGACATTAATCATTCTAAATTGCTATCATCATAGAAGTATACGCTTAGTCCTCACAGTTTGGGGACTTAAATCACTGGTAACAATTAAATTTAAAGGTTATAAAGTAAATTTCGATACCGTCATTACAATATGACTTCCTCTTACCCACTGACATTACAACTGAAATGTAACCAATGATAAATTTCCTCTTCCCTAGTCTATCCCAATTTGATATCAAGTTACCTAAATAACATAAAGATAACTCAATCGAATTCAATGAAATGATATAAAGATGCATTTTAATTTTTAGTTCCATTACTGCAAGTAGTTTAAATAGAACTAAAAACGCCAGTCGAGATTAGAGGAAGGTGCTATACACGAATATGTAGCCTACAATCGAAAACAATTATTTCGCCATTGAGTCGCAGCTGTTCATTGCAATAAATGTTTTTTTCTTTCTTTTTAGAGTCATTAGAGAGATGCTAGGACGAAGAAACGAAAATTTTGCTGGTCCACATCGACTAATATACTTGTTGAAGTTTTGGGAAAGCTGCAGTAAATTGTAGCAGAAGCGAGCAATAACTACAGCCAGCTGTGTCTACGAGATAAGAGACTTCTTTTGTTTGTTCCTTTCCCAGAAATAAGTAATTCTCTGAACTTAGAAGAATACATTATGATTTAGGTCTGAATAAAATGTAGTTACATTTTCAGTTAGTAAATGAAACTACTAATGCGCTCCCATAAGGTATGAATTGTAGTAAAGTGCGTGATGTTTGTAAGTACTAATAGTGTTGTACTTGTACGTGCATTGGATTCAAAGTTAGAATAAAACTGTTTGATGCAAATCATGTAAATAGGAATTCCGTAACACTACTGATGGAGTATCTCCTCTAGGACAGGTTACTTTGAATATATTTCTAGAGAACTAATGAAACACAATTTCATTTCCTTACTGTTACAATGTAAGACATGACTGTATTAGCTGTCAATGTTTGTTAATATTTTTAAACACTTGAGAAGCAATTAATTATAAAAAGAAGGAACACAAACTATGTTTTAAGATGTTCCAGTTAAGACTAATGCGTAAAGATAAGTTGCCACGGAGAAAGTTTACAAGCCCGGCAACATAAATTACCCAATAGAAACAGTCGTACTATCAGTAAGTTCGCCTGCTGAAACTGAGGAAAACTTCGAAAATCCCAGTCAGGATAGTATACCATGTGGTCTGTAAATTAATTGCACGATATAGAAATGTAATAGCTATATTCAATAAGAGTATTTCAATAGTTGTGAATTTAAAATTCTGAACATTTGTCCTTCTGTACCTAAATATACTTTCATTCCTTAATTATAATACTTCTATCACAATTCTGAAATATTCATGCATAGTAATAGCAACACTATCATGACATTCCGAAGGTAAATATTTGACAAATGTGTACCCTGTAAAAGAAAGTCTGTCCCAAAGTATCCATGCTGGTTCACTAAAGACATTATTAGGAAACTCAATGTTAAATCAATATATCGTAAAAATGTACTTACAAAACTGAGCGCCCAAATCCTTACTATCAGGAATTTAATAGATTGCGTGGGGAAGTCACGAAAGACATTAGAAAAGCATATGAAGCCTTTATATCAAATTCTGAAAATTATATCAATAATGATCCAGGTCAACTATGGAATTTTATAAAAAAAATAAAACAAAACATCTTCCTCCAAATATATTAAAATTTCAAGGATAGGAGTTGTATAACACTAAAGAAATAGCCAACACATTTGCACAGTATTTCCAGTCAGTATTGTCCACTCTTCTTAGCCGTTCACTGATTTTTACGAACAAATTGGAATACTGTCTATTGACCAAATACATTTGAGTGAAATAAAACAAGGCCATCAAGAATCTAAAATATAAAATGATTATTGGATCTGACGGCATACCCTCCTATGTAGTAAAAAGATGTGTTGATATGTTTAAATATCCCCTATTTATTGCTTTGAACTTAGTACTGAAAGCATGCACTTTCCCTGACAAATGGAAATGTGTTTTAGTTTGTCCAATACTTAAAATTAATTAAAGGCGAGAAATTACCAACTATAGGCCTATAACAACGTTACCAGCCTTTGCCAAAGTCTTTGAACATATTTTTATCAGCGGATTATTAATCACGTGAAACCAGTCATTTCAAGTAAACAACATGGCTTTGTTTCACGTAAATCCAAAGTAACAAAGTTTGTAATTGTTACAGATTTTATAGCAAACTGTTTGGATGAAGGAAAGCAAGTTGATGTGATTTATATCGACTTTGAAAAGGCGTTTGATAGAGTAAATCACAATATATTACTTAGTAAACTGAATCTCTCGTCTCCCTTGGTTATCCTATTCAAATAATCGTAGACAATCTGTTATATTTAGATAATACAAATCTAATGAATATACAGCTCTGTCAGGATCAGTCCCCAAGGCTCGAATCTTGGACCATTGTTATTTCTCTTGTTTATTAATGACCTCCCGGAATTCATACCCGATAATGGAAAAAAAATGTTGTTTTCGGATGATCTCAAAATATATGCTAAAATTGATTCTGTGGAAGATGCCATAAAACTACAGCACAGTTTAGATAACATTTCTAAATGGTGCACTATCAATCAACTTCCAGCCAATGCAAAGAAATGTAAAGTCTTATCATATAGTAGAAATAAATCGATTTATCAATTATGTTATGAAATTAATGAGAATGACTAAGTAGACCTGATGTGATTAAAGATCTTGGTGTCACCTTTAATAAGAAATTTAAGTTTAACAGCCACGTAACAAATATTACAAATGAGGCTTTTAAAATGCTAGTATTTGTAATAAGGATGAGAAAAGAGTTTAACAATGTTCCTACATTAGAAAAAATATACTATACTTATGTTTGTTCCAAATTGGAATATGCCTGTACTATTTGGAATCCTTATCCAAAAAAAGGCAACAACTAGAGAAAATACAATCCAAATTTCTTAAATTTCTAACCCACAAAGTAAATCGGATCTATCCTACTTGTGAAAACTACAGTACAATCATTAAAAACTTTAATTCTCAGACGTTAGAACAAATGCGTATCATTTCTAATCTGTTATTTCTTAGAAAAGTAATTCAAAATGTCATAGAATGACATAGACTTAGTATCATTGTTACAGTTTCGTATCCCGTCACTAACAACTCGTATACTGGTCTTTTCCACTGCAAAACGGCCAAAACTAATATAATGATGAAGTCACCAATCTGGAGAATATGTGCTGCCTACAATGGAATGTGTAGGAACTGCATTGAATTTGATATATGTGATATGTCTTACAAAGCATATAAAGATGTAATAAATAATGTCTGTAAACCAATATTGTAAATATCGACACATTATTTAGGCTACAAAGCCTGCTGTGTTGAAAGTAAATAAATAATGTATGTAGGGAGTATATTTACTTGAAATAAATTGTTATTGGTTAGTGGCATCTCTATGCGTGTAACAAATAGCTCATGCTATTCCAACAAGTCAGGTTATCTGGGAAAACAGGGAGTTATCAATTGTCTAAATTTGTAGACATAACAAAATCGCTTGAAAGGATTTCACTTTTCGTTAAAATTTCTGCTTTGCTGATTTCAAACAATAAAGAAATGTTCGATTCGGCAGAGTAAGAATGATTTGTGTGGACCATTGTTTATGGTGTTACACAGTCAAAACTTACAGTGTTCAAATTTCCACAAAATTACTCGAGAATACCTGTACGGATTAAGACTCGAGAATACCTCTACGGCGGAAAATTCAAAATTCTAAATACAGTAGAAACAATGGTTGATTTGGCTTTATTTGAAACAAACACGAAATTTTGAACAACTATCAGTTGAAACTTTGTTTAATATCTCGTAACGTTTGGCAAATACGTTAATGTAGAGGTCAACAGTTAACTTATCAAGAAACTCTTGTAACTAGCGATATTTAAAAATGTTTCATCTGAAAGTTGTTAAGAATTTCGAGTTTGTTTCAAAGAAAGAAAAATCAGTAACTGTTGTTTTTAATTTCTCCCCACGCAACAGTATTCGTGGGATGCCCCAATTTTCGAAAATTTCACCGTTTGATTCCGCATATCCCATTTACTATTTGCAACCTTTAGTTACTATTTTCTTTGAGTTACAACTTCCAAAAGGCCCAGAAAACCTTCTACACCATATTAATTTTGACTATCAATTATGCGTTCTAGCTGCCAAACCGTATGATCAATGAAAAAGAGTTTCCTCTAAAAGTTGTTCGAAATGTAGCGCTTGTAGCAGTGGGAGCAAAATGGCACCTGTTACAATTTAAAATTTTGAAGTTGCCACCTTCCCGTAGAGGTATTCCCGAGGCGCCCCTGATTTCAGAAGGAGCACCACGTGATTCTGCACATGCACTTTGGTATTGACATTCTTTGCTTCAAAGATTTGTGTGCACTAGGAGTTGAGATATGGCCTGGCCCTGTTACAGATTTCGAGAACCACTCCATATATTCGTACGTTATGTTTTATCCCCCCCTGGCTAAAAGGTTTAATTCGCACACTGCACAGAGGTGTCTGGAACACCATTTCTGGTTTTGAGAATAACCTCTACCGGTGTTCAGAAGCACCGTTACCAGTGTTAGATAGAACTGCTAGAAGAGTTATTCAACATTTAGAAGATATACCCTAACACTTCTAGCCGTGCACTTTAACACTGGTAGAGGTGTTATAGTAAAACAGTTTCAATATACTTCAAATGTCGTTATTTAAAATATTTTGATTGAAAGGAGGTATCAAAATGATGCAGAAGCAAGGGGGAATCTCAGTGCTAGGGCACATTTTACAAGGGCGTAAGTGTCTCCTTCTTCTGGCATCAGAGATATCGCAAAACCTTTTAGCCTTCTGTACATCGCCAAGAAGAAAAGAGATAGCACTTGACGTATATTCAACGCCGTATAACTAGAAACAATGAACAAAACACATGATTGACATGCGACCTATTTCTAAAATAAAACCAAAACTAAAATAAAACGCGTCTTCGTATTACACATGTATTAATATAATTTCTTACCAATAATATAACAAATAATCGTACCAATAAATTCTTCTTTGTATGTTTAAACGGAGATGTTGGAACAGTGTTAAAAAAAAACAATTACTAAACATATCACCTCTACTTAAAAACACCGAACAAGTTGCTACATTATTCCGCAAACGACAAATGGTGTTTTCGAGCAAAAGACCAGTAAAGGAGTAAATTAACCATGTTTGAAAAAAAAAAAAACATCACATTAGGTGCTAACACGTGGTTGTATGTTATCATACATCTATTATTATGGTTTCCCCGCACTCTTAAAATAGTTTTTTTTTCTACCAAGACACTTAAGTGTTATACGATTCCGATGCTTTAGGAGTGTATTTTTTTATTTGGAACCCGCCTTCCATCCCTGCATTTTTTGCGGTCGTAGTTGTATACTGAATTGGATGATCTTTAGCTCACCTTGCTAGCATCTTAGCTTCTTCCAATCTGGACTATGCTGAGTAGTATATGTGAACGTTTTACACCTAAAATGGCCGCCGTGTTTTAAACTGGTTTTGAGCATAGTTACTGAATATAGCAGGCTGAGGTTGTTGCAGGAGGATGTTAGAAGAGTAGGGTGAGGTGATCTTGAGGTGAGGTGGTTATAGAAAGAATAGAACTGGAATGAAGTTGATATGAAATTGATTTAATTAATTATTGATTTGATTTTTTTATTATTTTAATATTTAGCGCCATTTCGCAGTCGTCATGTTGTTGTACCGGCGTCACTGTTGTCTGTTTAGTCGCCATTGTTCGCTTTTTCGTCCGCATCCGTCACGAAACCGTAGAACTTTGAAGACATACTTTTCTTAAACAATTCCTACTAAAAAGTAAAAAATAATTTTGTTTATGCTTGACTAAAAAGGAAAGCATGGGGTGCTCTCTCATGTACAGTCACTTTATAAATTCTTCAATTGGTGGCCCCATGCTTTCTTTTTAAAATTCATGCATTAACAAAATTATTTTTTAATTTTTAGTACGAATTGTTTAAGAAAAGTACGTGTTTTAGAAAGTTTTTTTTACCTAAATCCTAAAGTGTTCTGCAATCAGTCTAACGCCAAATAGCTGCAGGCTAGTATTTATGCATAATGTTAAAAAAAATTAAATATGCTTTTAAATTATATAAATATATAGATATATATGAAAGTAACAATGGAATATTGTGTTGTCACTAAACCTACGTCACTGTGCACAGTTTCATCATTGTATGAGATCCGAAAATGAGTTAAATTAACGTTGCAAGATTTGAGAACACCATGAACCATAGTGAACTAAAGAAAATAATATAATAATGATTATTGGTTTGTACAAAGACAAAAATAGGAATAAATAATGTTCCTAATATAAGCTCTAAATTATACTATTTGTAATGTAAATTAACCTAACTTTAAATTACCTGAAGGTAATTATTTACAAGGGGTCAGGCGGTTCAAAGGGGACAGTGTTCGACGCTCTCTCTTAATGTATTTTCCTAAATATTGTTTTCGTCTCGCATTTTAAATAGCAAATTCTAATTTTTCCTTGTAAAGTGCACCCCGGAGAGATTTTATCCCCTTGGCCCTGGCCTAGTGGGCCTATGCATATATCCGACTCTGGGCATGAATGAATTTCGTGGAAACGTATTCTTAAAGCTATGCTTTTTTGTGTCACCTCCCTCACGATCTTCGATACTACTAACCAGGGGCGCAATCAGATCCTCTGACTGTTGTTGATGTCCTGACGCTGTTTGTTTCTTTATCTGTTCTCTTAGTTGTGGTTGCCTCCCCTTATAAATTCCATGCGATAATAGTTCGAAATTTTGTTTGACAATTCTCTCAGGACACCCAGATGTTCTGGATTTCGCCGGAGATCTAGGTATTCTCAACCCTTAAGGAGTCCTCAATCTTCTTCCCCATCTAATTTCTCTGTGTTCCGGAAGAAGAGTAATTAATTCTTTCAACTTTAAAGCAAAGATTTAATATATTTTTGGAGCGGTTCAGTGCCTCATGAGTATTAGTCAAGTTTGTTTTCCGCTATTTGTTACCGCGAATTTTATCAAAAGACCACGCTCTATAGTGAAGTACATCGCGTTTAGTTAAAATGACGACAGAAGACCTTAACTTTTCTAAATGACGGCAATATACCATAGGACATCCGGAGTAACATGTATTCAACATCCCATACTAATGGGACGAAAGAGGCCCTTTCGAAGACATTCTCTCGGTATTTTCCGGCGACTCGAAGGATAAAGCGTTGGATCGCTGACCGGAAGATAGTGGGTTCAATTCACGCCAAGGAATTGTTTTCTCTTTTTCATCCATCAGATAAAATTTCTTGCTTACTACTTATCACTAAATAATCCCTTTTGCTTCTTTTCACATTTCCAACATTTTATTGTTTCATTTTCGTGTTCACAAGATGCAAATTTCATCTAGATAGATGGAAAATCATTTTTTAAAAAAGGGTTTCGTTCACATCAAGAAGAGCTACCGTAGATCGCATATTCTTTAGGACAAACATTTATCATATTTTTTTCCGATTAAATTCCACTCTAAGAGAAAAGTTCAACTTTCCACTCTCGTAAGATAAAATATTCCGCTCAATCAGTGTTTCTTTCAGAATATTTCGTTCGGGGGGGGGGTGCTCACGAAAATTATAAATAATACTCCAATATACTAAAATAAAAAAATAATAATAATGTTACTTAACCATATGTCGTACTTCCTTAGTTGACCTGAAAATAACATGGACAATATTTATAGAATGTGCTATTATATACGTATTTCAGGATGCGTGTAAGTAATGCAAGTGTTGAGACTAATTATTCCGGGGGAGCGGTTGAAACCGGGCGACAAAGCCACTCGAATGCATGCCTGGAAGAAACAATGCGCTCAATTCCTGCGGAGTTTCCGCAAATCGAAATTTATTGTGTATGATACCCACAAGCAGTGGCCGATCCAGAAATTTCCTGTGGGGGAAAAGTTAAATTTTGCCCCCGTTTCCACCATTTTTTAGCCAAACAACACGATCGGTCGACGCGATGGCCACAACATTGTATCACATCACGTAGTGTACCTTTGCTATCTTCTCTGGAGCCTGTCGTGGCATCGCTATTGCTACCATCGGATCATAATAGTAAATACGGTCGTAATTGTAATATGCCAAATGCTACTTTTTCTTATCTTTTCCTGTCAAAAACGTTCTTATATTATCATCTATATTATAATAAGTGTGTTAGAAACGATTAGTGGATGCTAGAAAGGTCATTTAAAATGTCTTTACTATTGTGATCGGGGTATGTTATTACTAAATTCAGTAAGTGAGTAGACCTGCCTATCTGACTTGACTGACGATTTTGAATTTTAGAGATGCAGGTATGTTGTATGGAATATCATAAAAAATGTCTTAGCGCACCGATATTGAAATTTTGAATACCTTTCATTCTATTTTAATTTAATATGGGATTTTACTTCCTAGGAGATTTAATGTCTTTATTTTTAGCTGTTTGCTGCCACTGCACTGCCTACAAGTGGTCAATTGGGTCTATGTCTTTCTTCATAATGACAATAATAAGGACAATATAACTCCCACGTGCAGTAATTTTAAACTACAATTCCATACAGCATACATAATGTTAACCACGTACTTGTTAGTAGTTCTCCTTTTAACTATGTTGTCAGATGCAGAGAAACGACAGTGCTCATACTTAACTTTTACTCGAAGTCCAAATCGCTTTCTATGACCGAGGCAAACAGGAAATTTCAACCTCAATCAAAAAGGCTGCTCCACAAAATCAACAACCATGACCTCGGGGCTATCACGGAGATAGTTCTTAGCTAGCCTGTGTGGTATATAATTCTGGTATGAGCCTGGTGGAATTGAAGATTAACCCTGAAGAGTTGCACTCATCATGGTTGGTCTCTGCCTAATACTAACCGTATTGCAGTTTCATACGAAGCGATTTCCGTCTCTATACCACACTAGCTTTGTCATAAAAAGATAGTAACTAATTTTCTAAACTAATTATTTCATCCATTTTAGACGAAAATACAGACCTATAATAAATTACCAACGCTAATCATTGTATGCAATTGCACCAAATAGTGATAGTTCCTAACATTATTTTAAGGAATAGTGTCTGCAGTTAACAAAAGAAAATATTGTCTCATATTTAACCCTACAGTAGTCTGATCCAGACCCAGATCAATACTTCTCTAGCTACAAACTGTCGGATGAAGGGACAGTTTCTGGAGCTTGGGTCTGGCAGGCTTAAAGTTACTTTTGACGTGATACTTTTCAGAAAATAACCTTTTGCATAAAAATTGCGTTGCCATTGTTCCTGAAGCTGTACTTTACATTAGGGTGGGCCGATTTCTTTTATTTTTCAAATATATGGGTTTAAGTGGTCATCAAAAGTTGTGCATTGGTACAAAATAAAGCCATGCCAAATATGGCCGTCTTAAAACAATATTTAACTCTGTACTCCTAAAGGGACCAATTTTGTTCTTTATGCAAAACAAGCAATAGAAAGATGATATGTTTCCACATGTTGAGGTTCGAATAGTTGTGAAAATTTGTGTATTGGTACGAAATTTAGCCACGCCAAATATGGCCCATTTTGGCAGTCAAGAGTTTTTGGCAGTCTTGAAACAAAATTTTCTCGGGCTCCGGGAAACGGCTAAATATTTTTTGATCTGGCTGTGTTTCGGCGAACAAACATAACATAACATTCTACAACTTTTGCACGTTACTCAAACTCATATATTAAAAATTCGACCGTTTTGGACCCTTTTTAAAATTCACATTTTCTCGAGCCTGACTAAATATTTTTTTTCTCCGGATTTGTTTCTGTTAACAAGCATAACATACATTCTGCAACTTTTGCATCTTACTCAACTGTGTATATATATATATATATATATATATATATATATATATATATATAAAACTACTGTACATGCTCCATTTGTTGAGCGAAATTCAACTGCTTATTGCTGTCACTGAAAATCATTCAGAATAATTCAGTCTTTAAGTTTTGAAGCTGTTTATTACAACCAGTGATTCTGCCATACCCTCTGCGGGGTGTAACCCCCAGATTTTTGACAACACCCCTAACCGTTAAAAATCGGTAGAAACAGTGCAAAACTCCACTTACATCCTCCCAATTTTGACTTTGCACCCTCCAAACTGAAAATCCTGGCGGAATCCCTGATTACGGCTTTGCTTCTCTTGATTTTATGTATAAGTGCATGTACAGTATTTAAAATTACAGATGATTAGTATCCAGGTGATTCCTGATGCTTTACACCATGTATATTGGACAGATATGTAGTTGTCTAATTGTAGACTAGACCAGATATCCGAAACTGAAACAAACTTAAAGTAAGAAAAGCTCGGTCATCTTAAGTAAAGGTTAACAGGCATACTTTCTTTATTTCAATAGTGATGAATATGTATTTCTAGCTATGTGTTCCTTCAAGTGTCAATATTTCATCTTCTCCAAAAGAATTAATCCTAATTCTTTTTCTAGCATCTACTGGTTTGCAGACAATGTAGTTCTAAGTAAGCTCTTATATCTGGCATGAAATAATAATATCTTTTCGCTTAGAATTCCATATTTTGTTTCGTTGTAATTTAACCTGATAATCTCATTTTGTACCTGCGCAAATATATCAGACAAAGATTTAAAGACTGAACGAGAGTTTGAATGTTGAAATGCAGTTTTTTTTATAACAAATACCTTAATATATTTAAATCATCTTTGGAAAAGCTAATAAACGTTTTCCAAGAACAAACTACTATATTATAGAACAATCGAACTTTGCGAGAAAAAAATGAATTGGTTTATGTAAAGTTTTCCAGGAATACGTTCAATTAATACGATTTAATCAAATATGAAAACTAGCACAAAACCCTCAAAGCTTTTCTTTTTATATTCTATCAGTGTACCTAGAAATGGTTAATAATATTACATTAAATAAATAAAACTACGATTCTACTTGTGTTAAAATGACAATATTTTCGATTCAAGCGACGGTGATTTCAGTATCAAAGAAAAAATAGACTATTATTTTTATATATTTGTTTCGTTTCCGTTCTTACGCATCAAGTACAAATGATTAAATATAATTGTTTTAGATTAGAATGTATAATGTACAAGCTCTTTAGGAGAAGAAAGATTTCCTACCAACTTTAAATATCTAACTATAACAGCTCTAAACGATTCATGTCTCTAAATATTTTGTGTTTTGTCACACAGCATATTGAAATAAGAGGATGGCGCAAAACGTGTAGTGCATTTACATACCCAACCCTGTACAGAGTATACGGCGGACAATACAGTGTATAATTGTGTGGAGGAGGTATGTCCATTTAAGCTACGATGTACGAGTCAAGGCCGTGGAGGACTTTGTTTTCTTTTGTGTGTGTGTCTCTTTTGTTTCGTGTTTTAATATTAATCTTAACACTTTGATACTAGCGATTCTATAATTTGTATGAATAATTAAAATAATTGGCTCTGTTCCGGGTATGATTATTTCAGAATACAGAGACAACAAAAACTCAAGAAAACCAGCAGAGCTGAACTTCTATGGTATAATAAAATAATTATGACGAGATTATAGACCAAGTACCTGAAATATGAAGCGACAGATTATACACTTTCCGGAGACATAATTTAGACTGTATGGATAGGAATTACACTATTAATTTCTCAAGGAAACGCAAACAATTCGGTTAGTATATAAGAATATGTAGTTTATTAAGAATTTGGTATTTAAATCTGGGCTATTTCTCTGTTAAGTAGAAGGCCAAGGAATCTATTCTGAATCTCCTTGCAATAGTTTATAAAGAATGCGTTCCAGAGTAAATACGAACCAAGCTTTTCCTCGCAGAATTCATATATCAACAGAATATATAATTATAACAGAAACGTTAGCAATTTAAAGAATTTGCAGCTAGGAGCAGTTGATCTGAAGGAAGACGTCCGGGCTTTTACTGACGGTACCATGCCGCGATTCGCCTCATGAAATCGTACCTTACGCTCATTTTACTTGGAATTACGTCTGACTGACAGCATTAATATATCCGCTTAATAATCGAAGCTAGAAGTTATTTATTAGAAAACTAGACTATCGCACCTAAGAAAAAAGATCTCTTTCATACGGAACCTATTTTGTACACTTTATACAGGATCAATTTCCTGTAAGTAACGACAATTCTTGTTTTGGTTTCTTTTTTGTTAAAATGTCATATACCTGCAAGCGGAAAGAGATCTATCAGAAACATCTGTTTATAATTCCCAAACCATTCATCGTAGAAAACGTGTATTTCTCCAGCATTTTGGAGAACGATTATAATATTTTTTTATCTGTTTCTTTTATATATGCTTCTTAAGTAATTCGGAGAATACTTCCCGATCATACGTCTGGGCTGCGGTGGAAGTTTAATGAATTATCCTACTTCGCAATGAAGTCCCTAAGAAAAAAACTATCTCAGAATTAACGTAAATACTTGAGTAGGATCACTTTGCAATTTGCTTAAAACTTAATGTAAGATCCCCGTGAAGCGGGCGTGGATAGATTGCTTTTACTTACATCCACCTGCATCGCTAGACCTCTCTGTGGGGTCTCTCAAGGAAATGGTCTGTGTCACAAAATCATAGAAGAATAACAGAGATAGTTTCTCTCCTTATTGAAAGTAGTCTTCCTGCTGAACTGGTGAATAATGACCTGGGAAATTTGGTTACTCTTCTTTTTATAGGAAGCCGAACAAACCGTCACTAGGTTCAAAATATAACTTTCCCGCACTTAAAATAACCAATAGAATTTGAAAGCAAGAAGCAGCGCGGCAAAAAGCTTGGTCGTTGGAACTTGACTCTCTCCTGGAACAACAACCCAGGTGTTTAACAAAGAAAAAATGTTCTCCTGTGAACGGGGAAAAATAGCAAAAAAATACAAAGTTGCGAACAAAAATACAAAGATACAACGATACACAGTTTATACGATACAACTATACGATACAATTTACAATTTTCATACACTAAAATACTCGCAAGATCACACACACATTCATATTGTACATATTAAATTAATTACAACTAAATCAGTAAGGAGGAAATTATTCACTTTCTTACAACTTTGTTCTGATAAATATTAACAGAACTGTAGCGTGAAGGGATTATAAATATGTAGAAGTTAACGTAGGTCCATAGAAAACCATAAAATATAGGAGAGATTCACAGGACACTATAGTTCCTCTTATTGTTTAACAACTGACTCTCATGCTTGCAGGAATGTCATTACTATTCCCTGAAATTTGAAATTGAAGATAGCTAGACTTCTAATTTATCTCTTAATCTATATCTAGAATTAGAAAACACGTCCAGTCTTGGTATCGGAACTACCTTACTGACTATATCAGGATAAGACCCAGGTCAGTTTCGGTTTCGAAACGGAACTATCATTTATGAGAGTTGGCATGACATGTACATGTTATTAATAACTTGCACAATTGAGCCGGCTTCGTTAGGTAAACGGGAGAATTGTAAAAGTTTTTATGGAAAATCTTATTAAGTTCTATAAAAATGCGTAATGGGAACTTGAGTACAGAAAGTAACTGTTACTCTGCCATGCGTGTGCGCATTTTTTTTTCCTGTAGAAGAGCGCAAGAGTTAGTTCCGTGAATTTTTTTTTATTTACTGAACTCTGCTAACTTTTTCAGAAAGAAAATTTTCAATTGTCAAGTCAGTATTTCGGAGCCATCAGCTCACGCGCCACTGGGTTAGGTCAACAGTGAGAATTTTCGTGTGATTTGAATGAACACTTTGGTGTCGGTTATCTCGCTGATGATAACTAGATCTCCCAATCTAGATAAAAACTTGCCCCAGTCCAATGTACACCCTTGTACAGAAGATAATTGAAACAGTTTAGTAGTGTTTCTGTCAAGACGACACAAATACCACAATTCGCTTTAGTCTTCATCAGCTAATGTTGTGAAGCCTTACGCCTCTCGTCCACTGGATGCGGAAATCTGCGAATTGCGTGTTCGGACTAATATTCACGAATGTTATTCGTCCGTAATCGTGTGAAAATTCCTCGTCCAACGCCACAGTATTGGTCCAAATCTGTAGTTAATAAATGTTAATAAAACGTCCAAATCGATTATTTATTGTGCAAATTCCTGTCAAAACTTCTTTTTCGCTTTCCGCATGTGATAATTAACATATTGTTTTTTTATCCCATGAACGTGATAAGAAGTATAAACTTTTCGCAGTCCATGTTTCTACGCCAGCACAAGTACTTATTCGTACGAATAAATCCAAACAGAATTGGACGCCTTCGCAGGTCTCAACTATACGCACCGAAACGGACGAACATTCCGCTCTCAATGGACGATGTCTAACTGAATGATACATAGCTGTTTGGATCGTTCGTCCGTTAACGCACGTAATCGCCCGAACACGCAATTCACAGGTTTCCGCATCTAGTGGATGAGAGGCCTTATATGACAGTTATGTCAGTCCGTCCGTCTGTCTGTTTGACGACAACTTTCAACGCAGGAACAAAGGAGGTTGAGCTGTCTTTGTATAGGTTCCGGCGAGACGAATCAAAGCCGCATATATCATCTCTGTCAAAACCGCATAGAGTTCAAAACTGCACAGATCTGGTCTTTTCGTCACTCCGCCAGTCCGTCGACAACATTCAACTCAGAAATTATTAGGACTACGAACATGGTTGTGTCTATGTTCGAGAGGATTCGACAAAACCAGTTCAAAATTACATATATCATGTAGCCTATATCTATCCATCCGTTGATAAATTTCAACTCAGGAACTACTAGGGCTACGAAGTTAATGGGCTGCCATTCGAAAGGTCTTGGCGGTAGTACAGGTGCACCGTATTCCGACTACGCTCCGTCTCATTTGTTTTCCTTAGAGATGAAAATTACCATGACATGTAAATCTAACTAAACTTACTCTTACCTGTTATCTTACCTTGTTCGTAAGTCATAATTACAAATTGTGGGTGTCCTTACTAAGCAAGCACAACTTATGGAAATACAGTAGAACTTTGGTTGTCCGAACATCATTCATTCGAAATGTCAAATATTCGAAATCGTTAATTAAAATACAATAATATAAACATTAGAAATTTGGTAAAGGAATTGACAAACTCAAAATACTTTGTAACAAGCAAGGTCTCCAGTGCTTACAACTAGAAACAATGACCAAGAGGATGTTGTTGCTAATAGAAAACTAAATATTAAGGACTGTTGCAACATGTTAGCTGAACTATGGGAGACGAAAGGAATAGCTTCGAAGAACATCAGATGGATGAATTTACAGACATGTACCAGTCCGTCTCAGAATATGAAGACTGTGATGCATAAGATGCAAATGAGTGACTACAAAGTGATGCTGGTCAGGCTTGAAACTTTAGATGAAGACCAAATTACCAACTGTGTCCTGGAAACGTCGGTTACTGAAACGGGCGAAGACGGAGATGATGGTGACGATAATCGGGTCCCAATGCGCGCAGAAGGGTTTGCTGCCTTGGAAACGGCGATGATGTGGTATGAACGAAACCCTGAAAGCTGCTCTACTGGTCTTCTTCTGATTAATGGAACTAGATATCTCGATGCTAGAAAACGGAGGACAAACGTTCAAACAACGAAAAATCAGCTATTACTTCACGAAATAAGGTCATTTATATCGAGTATTGCATTCTGCATGTACTGTATTGCAATGTAATGATAACAGTGCCTTTCAGGACGCTGTAAATTTTATGCACTCTGTGATTTCTGGGTTTGGTTATCCGAACAATCGAATTTCCGAACTATAACTGGTTCCAATTAGTTCGTACAATCGACGTTCTACTGTAATCAGAAACAAGCGAATCCACAAAAGTGATTCCGCAAACTCAAGCCATAACATTAAAATAATAAGCTTCCTCTCGAGTATTGAGTCTGTGTTTTTTTCGACTATTTTCCCCTAACCCCAATCTTGGAAAGTTCATATTCCTATCTTTAACGTCCTTTTTCTTACGTGGCCTGGAAATCGTCGATTTCACCAAATACTCTTTTTCCTGTATAACATGCTTCTGGCAGTGCAGACGTTTTGCGAGATCAAAACTTTGTGAACACGCAGGAACACTGGAAGATGGCGCGAGGTGGCAAGGTTCATGATGTTCGAGCATTTTGTTTGGTAGTGGTGGGAGTGCTGAGTTTAGAGCCGCCACCAGCGTTATGGTTTGAAGATCATGAACCTTGCCTCCTCGAGCCAATTTCCAGTGTTTGTGGTACACGCTGTCGCCTAGGAACTTGGCTTATCCATCTTTCATTTCACCACAATTTAGGGCTGAAGAAGTTGGCTGAACTTCTTGCACCTCTGGTGTTTTTGCTCGGATTTCACAGCTTTTTCAACTTGTATAACATTGTTGTCGGAACTGCAACAAAATATGAATTTTTCACGTAGGACAAAAAACCGGCTTCTCAACCAAAGTCTGGAATACAATTTAGTTAGGTACTGAAAAACTGCTATATCTCAAAGAGTAGAAGTTGTTTCCACAGTATGAGCAGTACACAGAACTATAAACTGGTACCAAAACATGAAAAGGTAAAAAAATCCACATAGGAGGTATTGCAGTTCCGATGGCGGTATATGTATACTCGCTCCGTGCGCCCTTTTATCGTAATCAGACTCTGTGGGGGCTGGCCTCTATGGTGTAGATTTTCCCCCACATCGCCGGGGACTTCGCCCCTGTAACCTACTCGTGATGTGACACATTCAAAACGAATTTCGTTTCTCTAGTTTCAGTGGTTTGGAAAATGGGCTTAAGGCGGCCATTTTGGATTAATTATGGCGAAATGTTTAACGTTTTCTTATATTGTCGTGACCTAATCGTGATGGTACACCTTCATACCATATTTCATTTCTCTATCTCGAGCTGTGCGGAAAATGGTTTTGGACTGCCATTTTGAATCCAAGATGGCGACTTTTTCAAAATAATGTAATATTTTTCTAAACTACTCTTTATATACACATTTATGACAAATTTCGTATCTCTAGTTCAGACGATGTGGAAAATGGATTATGAGGTCCGCCATTTTGGTTCCAAGGTTGTGTCTTTGGAGACACTTCGTAATATTCTCGTAACCTACTAATGTACCATCATATTATATTTCGTTTTTCTAGCTCCAGCCGTTTAAGCTGTATATTCTATGAAAATTTTATTTTTGTGGTCATTTTGGATCCAAGATGTAGTCTTTGGAGACATTTGGTAATACTTTTCTAATGGACTAATAATGGTGTACTGTCATACGAAAATTTCGTTATTCTAGCTCCTGCCGTTTAGGCTGTGTATTCTATGGAAATTTCCGTTTTGGTGGCCATTTTGGATCCAAGATGGCAACATATTCAACATTTTGTAATAGTTTCTTAACCTGCCAGTGGCAATTTACCTGCACCTTCACACCAAACTTCATTTTTCTAGATTCAACCGTTCAGACTGTGTATTCTTTGAAATTTTACGTTTGGCGGCCATTTTGAATAACAGATGGCGACTTTTTCAAAATGTCGGAATTTGTTCTTTACCTACTTCCTTTTCCTCCTCCACCTATGCCAAATTGCATGTTTCTAGCTTATTCCGAACACCCTAAACAATATGATGAGTGAGTGAGTGAGTCAGTCAGTCAGTTAGACTTAAATACGCAATTTTAGGGGGGCATAACTCGTATATGCTTCAAGTTACGAAAGGTTTGCACATCTGTACATATTTGCCATATCTCCTTAACTTTGAAAGCTCATATTCCTATCTTTAACATATTTTTTCTTACGTGCCGTCGCTTATTTCGCCGAAAACTCTTGTTCCTTTATAGCATGTTGATTTAGCTACTCGTAGCACCGCGAGCCGTTGCTTATATATTACACTGAAAATGTTCTTCCGTTCCCTACAAATGTTATTCGCAACAGATATCTGCTGATAGATCAATGGTAGATCTCCAGTAGGATCGCGAATCTTTGCTACTCCATTATAAACTCGAAATATAAACTACTAAGTTCGATCCGATTCATCACACTTCAAACCAACTTACATGCTTTACACAATGCTGTAAATATAGTATAAAATCTCATTGTAAGTACAAAATTGAAATTCTAAATAAGCGATATGCACAAAAAGATTGTGATGTATAATAAATTTACTTACGTATATTAATATATAAGGGACAATCAACTGAAACCCGTTCGTTCCATGTATTATTGGTATAGTGTGTAGGAGGATATTGATTGTTTAATAGTGTGTAATGGCTAATGTCCCTGTGTGTTGAGTGTAGGAATGTTGTTGATACGTGTTTCCGTTTTGCAGGTATAACGAGTGAAAGATGGCGTTCAAGATCCCCAATCCGTCCAAACAGGACCAGCGTGCCGTCATCCAGTTTCTGAGAGCTGAAGGTTGTCAACCAGCTGAAGTGTTTCGGCGTATGAAAGACGTGTATGGTGATGCATGCGTCTCCAAAACAACAGTGGAGGACTTTGCCAGAATGTTTCGGAAGGAGCGTGAACAAACCACTGATTATCCCCGTCCTGGTCAAGCCCATGTTGTTGCCACAGAAGATACGCGTGAAAAGGTGAATGCGGCTATAGCTGCGGATAGACGCATTAATATTCAATCCATAGCGAACGGGTTAAACATGAGTTATGGTACTGCTCACAAAATTGTGAAAGATCTGGGGTATCATAAAGTGTGCGCGCAGTGGATCCCCAGGGTGTTGACGGAGGACCAAAAGTTGGAGCGTATGGGTTGCGCCATTGAACATTTATCCCGTTACCATTTGGAAGGTAACTACTTCTCGCTGCGCATTGTTGCTGAGGATGAAACTTGGTGCCATCATTTTGAACCGAGTTCAAAGACTTCCAGTATGCAGTGGAAACACCCCTCATCTCCACGTCAAAAAAAGTTCAAGAACCAACCGTCTGCGGGGAAAGTTATGGTGTCTGTGTTCTTTGATTGCCATGGACTTCAAGGAACCAGGACAGTCCATCAACGCCGCACGCTACTGTCAGACCTTGACACAGTTACGGAGAGCCATCAAAAACAAAAGGCCTGGTTTATTGACCGCTGGAGTCATTGTGTTGCATGACAACGCGCGTCCACACGTTGCAAACCAAGTGCAGGATTTGTTTCAACGATTCAAGTGGGAAATGTTGCGACACCCGCCCTACAGCCCTGACCTTTCACCTTGTGACCTTCACATCTTTGGTCCTCTAAAGAAGGCATTGAAAGGTCAGCGATTTCAGTCTGACGCTGAGGTTCAGGACGCTGTGCGTGATTGGTTTGATAGTCAACCGTCCAAATTTTACATGGACGGCATTTGTAAGTGAGTGACACAGTGGGACAAGTGTCTCAACGCTCATGGTGACTTCTTCTGAACAATATTTTTACTGCACGCTAACCATAGACGCCTCTAGATAGTGTACAAGTTTCCGCTCGAAATAAACTTCATTTCATGAATTATGATCACTGAACGAGTTTCAGTTGATCCCCCCTCGTATATAAAAAACGTTTTTTTTTAATTTTAAGGTTTCAACCTTGTTGAGCACTTCATCAAAAAGAAAGAAAGAAAGAAAGAAGGAAAAGTATGAAAATAGAAAAAAACGTATTTTCACTTAAGACCCCTCGCTACCCCACTTTTTAACATTTTTCAAAATATTTCAAAATCTAATAGCATTATCAAAATTTTAAGAAGATAGCTCTCTAGTACTTACAAATTACTATGAAATACAATGGACAGCGATCTTGTCTATTGTTGAGTGATTCGTTGTCAAAGATTACGGCGTCATTATTTAATTAACAACTTATCACTCATCAATGGACAAGATCTCTAGATCGCTGTCCATTGTATTTCATAGTAATTTGTAAGTACTACAGATGTATCTTCTTAAAATTTTGATAATGCTATTAGATTTTGAAAAATGTTTAAAAAGTAGGGGAGGGAGTAGCGAGAGGGGCCTTAAGATTTTTTTATATTAGTGTTGTTAGTTAAAAATCGAGTTCCCACGAACTAAGAGATGTAATAACTATTAAGCTGGGTGCTGTACTGCAGAGAAATAATGTGAATTTGCTTTTGTATTGGAATATATTTTTACCTCTCGTTATCAAAAATGCAAGTAGAGTGTTGCCAGAAACATTTAGGCGGGGGGCAAGGAGAATTTAAGGGGCGCCGGCCTCCCTAGGCCCCCCACCCCGTGACTACGGGCCTGATTGGATCTCCACACAGAGGGACAACTTTGCGATGAGTGCAGTGTTGGATAAACCATGGAATTGTTCAAATTCGGAAAGGATGAGGTAAGCCAAGTATTAGAGTATTGAAGTGTTTGAGCTTACCACCGGACTTCACTATATGGCTGTTCAAATGTAATGCACATTCTCAGCGATATTAATGGTTCTTGAACTGCCTGGTGGTTTCTGAAATTGCACTTTTCCAAGTCTTCTCCAACGTTGCACCAATCACATGATCGTCCTGCTGTCAAGAATGCAGTTAGGTCTAGATTACCCTTGGCGAAACAAACGTTGCGTCGTATTGCATTATTTAACTGAGGAAAGACTCCACGACCTGAATGCATACCTGCACGGTTTATCACAACTTAAATGCATATCCCTATCTCTCTCCCTCTCACCTAACGCAGACTTCGGTGTTTTCTATTACATGCAGGGTTGTCAGGAGTAAATCTAAAATACGTTTTCTTCTATCCTATAGAACATTCTGCTAATAAAGTTTTAACACAAGCAAAATCTTGGTAAAGGCCTGCAGAAACTCTTCAATAATAAGAAGCGATACATAAGAAGGCAGTCAGATACCAGATGACTGCAAACGAATAGTAATTAGTTCCTTATTACCTGCGTGGGTTAGATCCTTATTGCGTCTATGGGTTTGCCTTTTCTCCAATTGTCACATTTAATAATTATGGGATGCAGTTGCAACTACGTCGTTCATACGTCGAAGGAATGCCTTACATCGACAAGCACTTTTACCTAGGTACGAAAGCGAAAGTTAGCTTTCGGGCTTCCTTAAAAGAAACAACCCGAAATTCGTGATACCCAGTATTAACAGGACTCGAACTCAGGTGCCTCCTAAATGCTTATTCGAAGTCAGAAATAGTACCTTAAAGTGGACGAGTAGTACTTGTAGTTCCAACAATAATTAAGTGGTAGTGGTATTATTGATAGTAAAAATATTGTCATTAACCATTTTTTCTTTGTTTCGAGTGCGAGTACCTTGTACCACGATTAACTACTTGTAAAATTTAACAATCGATGCTCCTGGTTTTAGAAATTTGTATTGTCCATTGTGTTATGTTAAATATACATAAATGAAATCAGCTTTTAAATAAAAAATCATTCTGTATATTTTAGTTATTTTAACGGCTTCTTTGTTTTTAAATAAACTACTTCGCTAGAGCCAAAGATAGAGAGCGAAAACAAATGCTTTCAGATCAATATCTCGCGTTCCTGTCATATATTTTGACAAAGAGTGATGAGGGTATACTTTTTTTTTCACTTCTCGTTTTTATACTTTATGACCACATATACAGGTCCTGTTCTCTCCATTGCATCATGCAATCTAACATTACAAGCATCTCTCTTTTTAATCGATAATATTTGCCCGCATTACAGGGAAGCCAATTATTCTTCTGTTTGTCCTAACCCGAAGGCAAAGTAAACAATTAATATTACCCCATGAACCTACCTCAATGTAATCTACCTTCTGTGTTTGACAGAGATATTATCACAAAGTGAAAATACTAGTATGTTATTATATAATGTTTTAAATATGATAGTTTCAAAAGTGATGCAAATCTAACATACCGAAGCCTTGACCACATTTAATTAGCAGTCTGTTTTTATAATTAAATAACTCTGCACCTAAGATAAGCGTGGTATATTCTCAAAATATATAAAAATTATGAAGAGTACAGGGAAAAAACAATAAAAGTCACATTTTAAAAGCTATAAAATAACACACGTTTTAAGGTGTAAGCACTTACATTTAAAATTATTTTTGGCCTTTAGGCACTTAGGCGTAGGCTAGTAATCTGCCAGAGAGCCAAAAATAAGTAAGTTCAAGGGCTTACATCTTGAAATGTGTGTTTTCTCACAACTTTCAAAATGTGACTTTGACTGCTTTTCCCCTGTATCCTTCATTTGAATTTTGAATTCGAATTCGAATTTAATTTTAAGGCCTTTAGCTATACTGTTCAAATTCAGTGATTCGCTTAAATATTGTGATATATTATTAATTATCACTATTCAAATCTTAATTGGGTACTTTGTGCTTAATTTTGTCATTGATTTCAATCTAAAGTACCTTAAAATATCTTAGCTCTTGAAATATATACTATGAAACATAACCTGTAGTCGGAAACAGGTGAATGCAATATAAAGAAGTACTTTATTAAAACGTTTTACAAAACAACCAAAAACGTTCTTGTGATTTTGATAGTAAGAAACAGAAAAGTATACAGAAAATGTCACTTGCCGTTAGCCCTCAAAGTAATCCCCATACGCATCCAGCAACCATTGACGATGTTCCTACATCTGCGGAATATACTGCGGTAAAACTGGGGAGTGAGGAACTTGGACGCAAAGAAAGTCGGAATGCCTTACGCAAGTCAGCCTCATTGGCGAATGATTTTCCACGAAGGTACTTGTCCAGGGAATGGAAGAGGTGATAATCTGTTGGCGCAAGATCCGGCGAGTGTGGTGGATGACACAGAGTCTTCTAACCAAGTCGCTGTATGGTGTCCCTGGGCACCCACGCGATATGCGGCCTGGTATTGTCGGCAAGAAACAGTGCACCCTTCCAAATCACTAATGCTAGCTAATTCTGCTGCAGTGACTGTTGCACATATTCCAACTGCTCCCAGTGCAGGTCCACAGCGATGGTTTGACCCGGTGGGAGCAGTTCGTAGTGAACCATTTATCGAATGGTCCACTAAATACAGAGCATAAACCTGGCTGGATGTTTAGGTGGTCTTGCACTGTCACGCACAGCGGCCCACACTGACAATCAATGTGTGGCAATTTTGTCAGTCTCATACAGGACCAACATCTCGTCACTGGTTAGCACCCAATGGAATATGGCTGTGTTGCGGTGCAGAGTGCTATGTTTTTACTAGTATTCATTAATAAATCGTAAGTATGTTATCTCAATCTAACTAAATCTATTAAGCAACTTCGATGGTTTCTAAGGTTCACCCATTAGTCTCAATTAAAGATTCTAGAATTATACGTATTAAAAAGTAATATATTCAATGCAATTTCCCATGAAATCTTTAATGCAATTTCCCATAATACTTTAACATATCAGTTACAGATATTCCTAGGGAGATGTAGTTTCTCAACACAGAATACTTCATGCGCAATTTCTATAAACCTCAATATTTGCCACACATTACTTAAAGTTTCGCTTATAAGTGTATATCTGATCATCAGCAATCTCTGAACATGAAATTAAGACACCAACTTTCCTTTATGTTTATTTTAGTATTCATTACATTTTATGATCAACATTCAACAGCATCTTTCGTATCTCAATTATAAAGTACATTTTGCAATAATGCTAATATTTAGTAATGTTTAAAACAAGCGCACATTTCTGAAATAAAAATAGAAGTGAACACTGTTGCCAGAAGCATTCTTGATTATTATTCTCATTACTTTTTCTGATACCACAACACAGAGAAAGGAACAACAAATTCGTGGGTTCTTGTTGGCGTCCAATAGTATGTAGGGTACCAGCTTGCTCAACTTGTACGCCTTCTCTAAGCTATGCAAGCGAAGTCTGACTGTTTAATTAGAAACCTAGAAGCGATCAGGAACCGCAACACATGTTCTACTCTATCCCCGCCTTCAGGGCCTCGTCACCCAAGCCCAGTGGATCCCTCCTCGCGGGTTAATCACACAGGGGAAAAACTCACAACCCGAATCTCCTATTGTCTAACGGTGAATTCATTCACAGCATTATACTCAAGGGCTTGAAGTTGATGAGTACTAGCTTGTTGCTATTATTACTTGTGAATGTGAACACATGAGCAAGCTATTAATTATTTATTATTAACTAATGATAATTAGTTTAATTTGTTTTGTGTTACAAAAGTGTTTTGTGCTGACGATAAAAATTATAAAAGAAACAACAAATTAGGAACAATTTATGTATAAACCTATGGTTTGGGCCACAATTAAAATCAAAATGAAGAAGGATTCCAGGATAAAATGAAGGTAAAAGTGATGAAATCGAATTTTAAGAGTAAAATCGCAAATCATTTACAGCAGAGAACTTTCTTTAAGTAATGGAACGCAAAATTTACGAAGGAAGTATGATAATTAAAAGCATACGAAAAGTAATTTATATGGGAAGTAAGGTTATCTAGTAAATTAAAATAAATGTTTTCTCACTGAAAATTCAAGAATCTGAATGTGTTGCGATTTTTCTATATGTATATGAAAGTAGTTCTGAATATTGTAGGCAAGCATAAAGAATATGATTCAAACTTGTTCTACACGGTAAATAAGTTGCGTAAATTTATAGAACAACAAAAGGAAAGATGTTAATTGCATACTATTATCAAAGACTCAACCGACTAATCTTAGCTAGCCTAGTTAAATCATTTTGGGTCTATAACATATTTTAAATTGGCGCTACCAGCTATTGGGGTGTTAATATTTGCAAATATACTACATTTGCATATATGTAGCACTGAGATATTATTAAACGAATTATGATTTCTGAAAGGAATCTGGAGATTAATGCTAGTAAGACTCCGACAGTTTTAGGCATTCCAAATGCAAATGAATTTAATCGTAAGAAACAAAACGCACGTTATCGGCACAAAGATATGTGTGATGCTATTAGAATAGTAGCTGACGATGATGATATATCGGAAAATGAAGACCAAACTGTCGTGTTAAAGGTCTGTAATGAGATGCGAAAGGAACGTCGACGGGTACATCAAGGCCAGACTAATGTGCAGAGCATAATGGATGACCAAAGAACAGAGTTATTAGCAGTTCCAGATTCCAGTAGGGAAAAACTCATGGAATCTCAGAAATTATTGTTCGCAGAACAAGAGAGTATAATTAAGAACAAGCTAAGTAATGGTTTTATTGTAGACAAAACCAAAGCGCCCCATAGAAATTCAAATTATAACGTATCTAAAAGAAAGAGTTAAAGTCGTAGGGACAAATTGGAGTCTTAGCGAATTGCGGGGCCAGCCACTTTCGAGTCCTACCTAACGGAGCGGAACTAGAGTGTTACCTAACAGAACTCTACTACACCAGCACTTACAGTAGAGCAGGGCTCTTGAGAAATTTCTTACCAGAGTTCATTCAAACACGTTAAAATATTTGCTACATAAATAACTCATATAGAAAAAAATACTAATATAATATGTGAGGCCCTTACATCAGTTTAGTTTTAAAACAAAAAGCAGTTTATAATGTGGATATTCTCTGTTTGTTCTATTTTGGTAAGCGATAAGCACTGACTTTAGAGTTCTATTGTTGAAATTTTAGTTCTGCTCTAATTTGTTACTTAGCACCCCAGCAAATAAAGCAACCAAGCCCCCAATCCGTCGCACTTGGAAAAACGTCTATCCAGAGACCGACAGTAGGGACCTGGTCAAATTTCAGAAACGGCAATAGTTTATGGATTAAAATCGATAACCAAAGACGACAATAGTCTTTGGGAGCCTAACTCTGATTTTAGATTAATTCCACCTCTCTCTCAGGCTACTTACACCAATTTGGTGGTTGCTCTAGTCTCTCTACTCACCTGGGCCTACTAGATTTCATTTGATGTGCGCAGTCTGAGAGCGGAGCTATTAATTCTTCTAACAAACCTTTACACAATGTTTCTTTCTAGCTAATAGCATAAGAAATTTATTTAACAATTTACTCTACTTCCTCTCAGTTTTTCTGACTCCCAGGAACAGTGCTGGGTATCAAAATTTAATTTCCCTCACAAATCGCTGACAGTAGACAATTTGTGTAGCAAGCTTTCAAACGGGCCAATTGGATATTTACTTCTTGTAGCATCAACGCAATACACCAAACGGCAATAGTCAAGTGTATGTCCCAAACCTTAAAGCAAATCCATTTGTATTAAAATTCCACCCTGATTCGTGTCAATTCGCACTTCGCAGCATGTTCCCTGGGATAGAGGAGAGAATTTAATTTATCTACACCAGCCACATATACCTGCAATATACAGTCTGTTCTTCACAAAATCAATAGGAGCTTTGGGTAATTTCAGACTCATCTAAATGCAATGTACAGTTTCGGACGGCAATAACCTGGAAAAGTGCCCAACCCAGAATTAGCAATTTCAATTTAAATATCAATACAACATCCCATTTCTTCTTAGATTCAACTTGAAAAGTATAGTTTCAATAAGGTAAGCTATATCTTAAATCGCGTGTACACATTGTTCCCGAGATTGAATTTCTTTTCACACTCAAAAATATTTATGCATTTACTATAAGAATCAATTATTTCTTCTTATCACTGGTCAACAGTATTTTTGTCACAAGGAATGTGAATAGTGTTCTAAGCTAAACCCAGGGTACTGAATTCGAATATGCAATCAGTTTTTCTCCATCGTGCTCAGTTTTTTCGTGACAGAGGGATTTATGGGAAATTCCCTTAAAAAATTCCCTTTTTTAATATTTTTCATATCCCCGGTTCTTGTCCAGTTAGCGATATAAACACAAAAATACACGTAATAATACCTTGATTCATACTTAATAAACCTTGAAAGTTTCATAACAATCGCATTATTCCTTCTGTAGATATGAATATATTTGCATGTATGCTGTTTTGTACCGTTCATTTTACCTTATAATATAGTACCCAGAGCTCTTGGTTTAAAAAAACATACGATTTGCTTTACTTACATAAACACAAACATGAAAATATGTGTAACAACTTTAAACAATACATTCGTGTCTCTCTCTGTAGAATTAGAAATGTAAAACTCAGATAGAATAAATAAAAAATATAAATATCAGCTTACGTTCTATGTGTATTTGCCATAAAGACATGGTTTCGCAACGTACGCAAGCTCCTTACGAAAGTGGTTAAAATCGGTGTTAGTATACAAAGTTATTAGAGAAAGGAGCCAGAGGAACAACGAAGTATATAAAAGTTAAGAAACATACCTAAAAAAGTTTCCTTCTGGACTTCCTGCGAAACTTTGCCTCAGGAAAGTCTCGTTGTAAGGTCCAGCAGTAGTCGGACAACGTTGCTGCACTCCACTTGCCTTGATAACGCTTCTCCATTCGAGAAGTTTCCTGGTGAAAGCGTTCACCATGTTCGTCACTAATGGTACCAAGGTTATTCGGGAAGAAATCCAAATGATCGTTCAGGAAATTTCAGTTTAAGGGACATGTTACATCCCATAATGTGGTAAGATCTCACGAGCTCATATACAATATCGCGATAATTTTCTGCCTTTGCCTAAAAAGTTCCTGCAGACATTTACAAAGGACAACCATGCCACTTTTTCAACATCATTCAACAAGTCAACGAAATGCTCATCATTCATCAATTCAATAATTTGCGGTCCTACAAATATTCCTTCCTTTATTTTAGCATCACTGATCTTCGGGAACTTCTGTCGCAAGTACGTGAATCCACGTGACCTTTGGTCCATGGCTCTTACAAAGTTTTTGATAAGACCCAGTTTAATGTGTAGTGGACGTAGATACACATCGTTTTGGTCAACAAGAGCAGTGTTAGCCCCATTTTTATGTCCAGGCAGTAGCTCATGGCGAGCAGGCCATTTTTTCCCACAGTAGTGTTTTTTTCTGTCCCCACTGTCCCATTCGCATAGAAAGCAGCAGTACTTTGTGTATCCAAGCTGCATGCCAAGCAGAATTGCAATTACCTTTAGATCTCCACATATATTCCATTTGTACTTTTCTAACTGGATAAGTGTGAGAAGCAGTTTAAAAGTCTCATACGTCTCCTTAAGGTGTTAACCAGGTGAGCAATCGGAAGAGAAGGAAATTTGTTCCCATTGTGGAGAAGTACTGCTTTGAGGCTAACTTTACCGGAATCTATGAACAAACACCACTCATTTACCTTATTCATTGCCAAGAGTCTCCATAACAGATTCGATATCGTTACAAAAAACCACATCACATTCCTTCGAGAAATATTCTGAAAAAACAGGATGGCGATCACGAAAAACAGTCACATTTGTATCGCGAGAAAGAAGATTCCAGCCTTTCAGTCGCGAAGCTCAGACTGCTGCTTAGACAAATTTAAATCGCGAACAAGATGGTTCAGATCACCTTGTGCCAAAATGTTTGGGTAATTCGATTCACTAGGGAACTCAAATGTTGGGTAAACATGAGTAGCTTCTCCATCTTCTGTATCTTCTTCGTGTTCATTACAGGATTCATCTTCACTCACTATCACATTTTTTGGAGGCATTGGTACCGGCAAATCCTCATTGTGGTATACAGGTCTCATAGCAGATGGTACATGTGGGTATTAGGACATGTATCGAAATTGTTCGCATATATGTCGACTTTATTTCAACAACTATACCTGCAAATGATTTGAATTTAGCCACAGCAAATTAACTCTACGCAGCGTTTTCAAGTAATTTCAATAATTTCGATAGAGAGGGGTTAAGGTGTCAGTATTTAATGTTATTTATTTGTTTCTTTGAGTTTTACATTTCTAATTCTACAGAGAGAGACACGAATGTATTGTTTAAAGTTGTTAATAAACATTTTCATGTTTGTGTTTATGTAAGTAAAGCAAATCGTATGTTTCCCAAATCAAGAGCTCTGAGTACTATATTATAAGGTAAAATGAACGGTACAAACAGCATATTCATATCTATAGAAAGAATAATGAGATTGTTATGAAACTTTCAAGGTTTATTAAGTATGAAT
>JAGDQP010021172.1:0-32137 GCA_022664845.1 Lepisma saccharinum | reverse complement strand
CTCCCTTGTACATATCTTTATTTGCGCTCTTTTTTTCTGCATTTTTAATGCTAAAGACGTTCTGAATCGGCGAAATAATTTCATGGCATTTCCGCAAAAATGCTGAAATAATATATGAAAGGGGGGAAGTTATTCTGAATGAGTAATATAGCAGATATTTTAAATCTCTATTGATATTCATTTACAAGCATTTGACCACATCACATGGAGTCACGAATATTTGAAGCACACAATACTATAGGAGAAATTAAAGGAATGATCCTGTGTGTCAACAAGTTTCAATCTTACACCATCGGTTTGAAAATTTTAGGTAAACCATTGGCTGACTCTAACCGTCTAACCACACCAAGCATATTCTTAATATAACTTCCTAAGGTTCATTTTCATAACGCAGTCCCTAAGTTCAAGTGTCGAAGTCAAGGCTCATAGATCAACATTTGTGTGCTCATGGTTCGCGTTCTACTCCCACCAGTTACTCTTACTGATGTTTCCTTTGGTTACACTCAGTCACAGCAGATGAAAGCCGAGATGGTGCATGGAATTAAGGCGAGGAACACTACGAGTGGAGAAAATGTTTTTGAATAAAGCCAAAAGTACTCCAAAACACATAAATTATATTTTTTAAATCTATTTTATGAACTCACTGACTGCCAGAAAATATGTAAATATATTAACAGTTACAAACGAATAGTCACTTAACTACAAAATACTGCAGTAAGTTTGTTCATTTATCGTCGATCGCATTGCAGCATTCACCTACGTTTTTAATGCATCGGTTCCTTTCCCGTTTTTGAAACTATTAAATTTACGACTTATTTAGTAGCTAAGCTTATCCGACACAATATACACCCTACTACTCATTGTGAAAAATTCATTAGTTTCTTACGCCCGTTCCCAACACCTTGGACCACTTTTATTTTTTTGTTTTATCTCTAACGCAGTCTAGCACCTAAACGGAAGCAGGCAGAGAAACTGACTTCAGATTAGGGTTTAGGAACCTCGGTTTACTTGGTCATTTTCGATCTGGTGACATCACAATCTCCGTACGTCTATGCACTTCTATATTTTTTATAACTTACTCTGATTTTATGTTCATCCTGGATATCCATCATTTTCTTCACATTTATTTCGATACTTTTAACAATGGACAATTTGTCGCTATAACCTTTCTTTTAATTATACTCATTTCATTACATTGTCATCGGGATAACCTTTACTTACACAACAAACTTCTTTGTTGTTTAATTTTATTTTGCTTCATTAGCAATAGAGTTTCTGTTTTATTTTTTTTAAAACTGAAATACAAAGCGTGTTTTACAGTCACTGACGACTTTTAAGGTTAGGAAAATGACAAATCGTGATTTCAGAAATTCAACTTATGTAGACCTACTTTAAACTTTTTTAAACTTTATTTTTATATGGGCCACTCTAGTATGTAGGCCTACTTCTATCTTATTTTATATTTCTTTTCATGACCGTAGATAGGCTATGAATACGTAAAGGTGTTTCGAATAATAATATTTTTAAACCATTTCTGTTATTCCTGCAATAAACGGAGATAAATCAATTCTGGAAAATATTTCTTACTCACTATTATTTCCAAACACGCTTGGTAATTTGCTAATTGCAGTATAAACAAACTATTTTTGTTAGATATTATGATTATACTTTAGACATTATAATTCAAGCAATCACACATTTTCTGAAGAAAATAAAAAAGTCTAATATTTCTGAATCGAGTTTCGCAAAATGTTGGCATTTTAAAAATACCAGGTTGAACCCTGCTTGTACTGTACTCTTCGTTCTTCACAGTAATGTTGAACTTAACTCACAACTTATTTATTGTTTATTTTTTACCTATAAAATTTTGAAGTATTATGAGGTGCATTACATAGATATGCCAAAGGCGGTATTTGCAGGTGTTTCCAGTGATGTACAATATTAACAAAATTTAATATATCATACTGATATAAAGGCACGTAAAAAACTAAAAACTAAGTTATAACCTATATAATCATGTTACTTTTGTGTTTCCTGAAAGTAAAAAATAATCTTCACTGGGAGAGATTCGAACCCATGACCCTTGAAAGTACAAAAAGCTTCGGCGGCGAGCCTTAACCAACTACGCCACGAAACCACAACACATAGGTGTTGTTTCAAATAATGATAAGTATATCACGAATAGAGATAATGCTTGATACTTATTTGAGTCGTTTCTATCATTTATAACTTGATTCACGTGCTTAAATTTATTGAAACATTCAATGCAGATTATTTTATTACTTATTTCATCAAGAAATGGTGTGCAAATCCTTTCTTTTCCTTGTTTTCTGTCTTTAAAGTGGTCAATAAGATAACTTACACAGCTTAAATTTAACTTAAGTGTGTCAGATAAATGTCTTAAATTCTTGCACTTATGTGTGATACACTTTTGGATTTAAGATGATTCTTGCAACGGTGGTTTCGCATTTTTGTCTTAAATGTTTGACTTAAGTCAGCTTTTACACTTAAGTATTTTCTTGCAACCCAGCCCTGGAATGTAACAAGGTCATGGTGGGAATTTCAAACTAGAGGTGGAATTTATATAGTTAAATGTATTGTCTTTAACTCTCTGAATAAATACCTTGCTTTCGACTCCATAGACTTCTAATTTTAATTAGATTTTTGGAGCATTTGCTTGTGACTGCTTTGGCTGCACTAAGCGCCGTGGTGGACATAAGTAGATACCTCTAAAGATACAGATGCTTATCAGAATAATGGAAACACCTGAACGAAAGTGCAACTTACCAGATTAATATGGTGTCGGGCCACCTTTCACCTTCAGAACAGCCTTGATGCGACGTGGGATGGAGGCATAGAGGTCGTGAATGGTAGCAAGTGGAATATTACACCATTCCTCGTGCAGGGCATCGGCCAGTTCTGTGAGAGAGGATGGAGGTGGAAATCGTCGCCGGAGTCGTGTTTCCAAAATGGACCACAGATGTTCAATTATGTTGAGATCTGGGGATTGGGCGGGCCAGGGGAGGTGTTGAACTTCATCCCGATGTTCCTCAAACCACACTGCAACAACTCCAGCTGTGTGAATTGGTGCATTATCATCCTGGAATATGGCGTCATTGTCCGGGAACAACATCCGGACCATAGGATGCAAGTGGTCTCCTAAAATTGCGACATAATCGTTGGCATTGATGCGTCCGCGAAGTGTGACCACAGGACCCAATGAAAACCATGATATTGCGGCCCACAGCATCACCGTGCCGCCGCCATGTTTCACAGTTGGGCGGAGACACTGCAGATCATACGCTTCTTTGGGCGTTCTCCACACATAAACACGGCCCGTGGTTTGGAATAGGGTGAATGGTGACTCATCCGACCATACCACACGTTTCCAGTCGTCAACGGTCCAAGTTGCATGGTCGCGGCACCATTTGCGGCGTGCTAAAGCGTTCTGGTTCCTGATGAGAAATTTGGCCCGTGCAACACGACCCCGTAAGTTCATGTCATGTAATTCGCGGCGGACTGTGATTGTCGAAACAGGTTGGGGGAGGTGCTGATTGAGTTCCTCCGTCACTTGCGCCGCAGTGGCACGACGGTTCCGCGTGACAATGCGCCTTAATACCCGGCGTGCCCTATCACTGATGCTTTTCTTCCGCCCACTGTTCCGCTTCCCCGATGTGGTTTTCCCGTGTGTTGTGTAGGCCGTCATCACCTTCGACACTGTCCCTGGCGACACACCTAACACACTAGCCACTGCCGTCACACTCACTCCACATAACCGCGCACCAACAATATGCCCTCTTTGAAACTCTGAGAGGTCTCCCATTTTACTCTACCTCCGTCTGCTGCAGCCACTGCACACTCCTGTTCCACGACGCCTGACGTAGTATGGAGACCGACCTAACACACCACCACCAGCAGTCCGGCGCTGCGGTCGCCACGACACCACTGCCAAACCATACATCTGACGTGTTGCAACTACAGGTGTTTCCATTATTCTGATAAGCATATGTATATTTAGCGTAGCCCCACTACGGTGTAGCTTTGGAGCATGTTTCTTTAGGTAGAGTTGATGCGTTCATTCTATGATACATCGAGAGTGACCCAGAAAAGCGACCCTGAGGCTATATTTCAAAGGTGCGAAGATTCGTCCGCACAGCTGTAATGTTAGGACCATATCAAAACCACGACGATATAGATTGTTAATAGTAGCTCAGATTAAAAGCATTCAGGAAGGTCCTGTTACAAGTTCAGTGTTTTTTCCTTCTTTCAATATGGAATTGGTGTGGTGTTTCCGTGCGGTGATGTGTAACGAAAAGATGTCTGCGTAAATTTGACAGGCATCGGGGCCGGGGGCCGAATTACTTCAGGTAAAGTATGTTTAATATCTTAAAATTCCTCTTTCTCTTCCGAAAAACCCAAGTCTGGTTCACCTACATTTAGATAGCTAAATCTCAGCACAGTAGAGAGTGATTCGTATACGTTGAATATTTTCCCTTGTACTATAGTGGATACCATCTCAGAATGCATGTTAATTTTCTGTTCAGCATTTTAGTTTGCTCTTTCGGAACTGTTGTGTTTGAAGTTACACGACCTTTCTACAATAAGTACGCGGTTGTACGCTTGTCAAACGTAAGTTTTTAACAATTCACAATGTTTGTTTCGGTTAAAATCTTCTTCACTGCATTTGCAAACCGTAAGCCCATTTCGTTCATTGAAATTCATGTTGTAAATTTACACCTAACCCAGCTATAGTATATCATGTTTTTATTGTCAGAACGGGAGTTAGGCTGTGTGAAGTTTGGAAAATGGAAATTACATACAAATTTATTTGGCAACGATTTTGGAACATAAATAGTAAATTGCTGCCCAGTTGCTATATTGTGAATAAATCTTTTCGTTGAAAGAAATATTATTTTTTTGTAATTGTAGAAGTTCTGTTCAACTGGGCTAAAGTATAGTATGTTTACCACATTTGAGAAATAACCTAATCTTTCATTTTGAAAAATAAGTGTGCGAAATCTTGCCTCTGTTCTTAAGCAGAGTGCTTCTGTATTTAAGATAATCTACAATTTCAATATGTGAAATATCAGCATCTTTGAAATTCGTTCTGATGTACAAACGATTCTCTTCAAACTTTTTTTTCCAAGAAGTTAAGAAATCAGTCTTTTGAACCGTTTGTGAAATTTTAGTAAAATAAATTATACTTTTACCAGTTACTTCTTGTGTCAAGGGTTTCCTTATGATGTAGATTACCTACCACCACTGTGATATTGTTGGAAAGGTTCTCAACGTTTCGTCATTTCAGTCCGCGAAGTGTTAAGTTATCCACATGTGAGAAAGTGTTACGAATGAAGTTATAGGTTAATATTTTCATCCAATGCTTCAGTAGTCTTAGGGAATAGTCAAATCAGTTCAGCTTATCTAAATTTCCGTGTTTAATGTTAACTAATGCACAGCTGTGTTGAACATTGTACCATTTTAGGGGCCTAGTTGCGTTAGGTCACTAAAATAGCGTTTTGTGTTCTGCTTTTCTGCAGTACCGTATGTTCTCGCCTGCGTCTCCCCCTTCTTTTGGGGACCATTTTCCTGGTGTTCTGTTATTGCCAACTTTCTGCGTTTTGGGCACTTCTTTCGGGTTTCTTCCATCCATGCTTCGTGTCTAGACTAGAGTGTGTTCTGTCTTCGATGTGGCTGCAGCAGTGTACTGATGGGAAGCTACTCTCCCTGCCTTCAGGTCCGATAGCGGTTTTCTTCGTTATGTGCCCTCTCCTGTGGCGTAATGTCGGCTTGTCCCCAAGTAGGTTTCACCACTTTGAGTTGAGTAAGAACCCTTTTTGCAACAGGGTGCCGCGGGCCCTTGGTTTGCTTGTTGAGTCTACCTAATTTTTGTTGGAGCAGCCAGGGGGCATTACACAGACCGATAACCCATCTGATCTTTCAAAATCATCAACTTGTTTGATGACCTTTGAAACAACGTTCGATTTAAAAAGAAATTGCTACATTTGTGGAAAAAAATTCAGTATTAAAACTACATCAGAGCACAGGAAGTGTTTTCGTATGGTTGAGAGAAAATCTTATTAAGAAATGTGGCTTACGAAATTATGAGTGGGGATCAAGGGTAAGGGCTAGACTTCTTATTCTGAGTAATCTTGTGGTACCATAAGTACAGTGCCATGGAAAGTGTTCCAAAGATATTATAAGAACTAAACCAATTGGGGTACTCGTGATTCGACCAAAATGGAAACAGGGGAATTAATTTTCTGTGTTATGTGAGTACATATAAAACAGTGACGAATGCCAGTACACTCTGAATGAATTAAAAGATATGAAACGTTGTATATAGTCAAAGATGGCTGTCATATACAAACATTTTTAATAACATTTTGAGAATCGGATAATTGTTCGAAATGTTTCTGCAAGGAAGAAGGTATTCTGCTTATCGGACACGGTTCAAAAAAATATATATCAGTGATATAACGACAGGGAAACTGACTGTGCTACTGAACGGTTAAGATAGTATTAGATGCAGTCGATATCGTACGAGAAGACACACAGAGGGTGGCTTATGACTGAAGTATGTACCCAGATTTCATTGAGAGCAAGTCTGACGGGCAAAACCTCAGTTTACCAGGTGCGTAAATATGAAACCGGAATTTCTGTACAGAAAAGACACAGTGATTGGATGACAATGCTAACAGCTATTTTGTTCGAAGTATTGGCCATCGCTAGCGATACATTTCTGCCATCGTTCCGGCAATGTGTGGATGTCAGACAAAAAAAGAAAAAATGCGCCTCTTGTGCTGCAAACTATTCTTCAAGCCATTTTCGTAAGATGTGAAGCGCTGGTCAGCAAGTGCGTGTCCCATGGATGCAAATAAGTGAAAATCGAAAGGCGTCAAGACTGGTGAGTAAGCCGCATGCGGAAGGATTTCCCAGCCAAACGTTGCAATCGTTTCCTTGACCAGTTTTGCTGTGTGGGAGCGTGCATTATCGTCAAGCACAATCACTTTATGTTGTCTTTGCTCATATTCTGGTCGATTTTCACACAAAGCTTGATGCAGATCGATCATTTGCTGTTAGATAAAGATAGATAAAATGAATTGTATGGGCGGTAAAATCATTTGCTGTCGGTAACGTTGGGTATTAACGGTTTCGGAAGGTTTCAGCAGTTCATAATAGATCACTCCCTTCTGATCCCACCAAACACAAAGCATTGTCTTCCGTCCATAGCGATTTGGTCTTGCAGTCGATGTCGCCAGTTCTCCTGGAGTTACCCATGTTCTTTTACACTTAGGATTCTCGAAGTAGATCCACTTTTGGTCACCAGTCACAATTTGATGGAGAAATGATTTCCGTTTGTACCTGGCGAGCAGAATTTCGTAAGGTTTTTTTTTGTTTTGTTTTGTTTTGTTTGTTTTTGGCTTTGTTTTCCTGCTGTCGTTCAGTCAATGCATGTGGAACCCAGTTTCCCACCTTCTGAATCTTGCCCATGGTTTTTAAACGTATGGAAACTGCTTCTCGTGTCACATTTAATTGATCCGCGAGTTGTTGTTGCATTTGAGCGTCATCCTCATCCAATAAAGCTTGCAGTTCGCTGTCTGCAAACTTTTTCGGTGGTCTTCCACGTTCTTCGTTTCTCACGTCAAAATCGCCGCTTTTAATTTTTTTAAACCACGCATAGCACTGTGACTTACCAAGAGGATGATCACCGTGAGCTTCGACAATCATGCGATTCGATTCTACAGCAGTTTTCTTCAAATGGTAACAAAATATGCTGTCCGCACATCGTAGTTTGTAGGTACAAATTGCGCCATGTTCAATGCTATTAAACACTACACTATGACATGAAACTTGTCTGGTTGTGAGTTGCGAATTGTTATCAGCAGTCAAAACCAGTTTTACCACAGTGACAGCTAATGCCGTCTATGCACAAATTCCGGTTTCACATTTACACACCTGGTAGGTCTTTATGGAGAGTGTAACGACAAAGAAGAATGCTTCTGAATCACAGAAAGCTAACAGGAAGTGCATTGTGATAAACCATGCTTTCATATGTAAGACCAAGATTATTCCTGTCACCCATGCAAACAAGTCTAGTATTAACCCTTCACTGATTGTAAGGATCAAAATATCTATTTAATCTATTACCGTCCATTGGAGTCAGAGCATCGTACCTTGAAACTTATGTTTACATGACCTCTCTCATCAATGCAGTAGTATCAAATATTAATAGTGAAAGGTTTCATCAGCATGTGTTTGACAACACAGATATAAATATCCGCCTGCTGCATAATTTAAATACGTTCCATGCTATGGAAGGGAACCAATGTGTTACACCTAGTACCAGTATTAACACTCAGGTTAAGTTTCAAGGAATTCAGAGTGGTTCTTTCAATCTTGAAGGCATTCGTCTGTGTTAATACCCAAAAAAACATGCTGGGAGTGGCCTTAATAACGTGCTTAAGGATTTCAATGAACTAAAAGCTGTCGGTACTCTCAAGAAGCAACTCACTATATAAATATTTATATATATTACAGCTTTAATTTAATGCGGCTTGTTGGATTTAACAAACAATCTGGATGGAATTGCTTCATGAACAATCTTATTAGTTACTATGAAAAGTGTGAATCGATGTACACAATACCAGTACATTTTATAAATTTGCATCATAGTATAGTACTATTTACACGCCATTGTGTTTGACAGCAGATCAAAGTAGAAAACTTAGCTAATCATCATAATCACATGTGATCTACCTGTGTTGAATTGCATTGGATTGGACCTTTAGGCTTCTATGGCTGATACCGGGATAAGGTAGGAGAAAGGATGCGCACTGTGAACACGAATAGTTCTTTGTCCTTCCAACTTTTCATGCAGTACATAATTTAGTTTCAAATTAACCTAAATAATGTCCGTAATTATGTTTTCACGATTTTAGTTTCTCTTTCAAGATATATCCCACTAAGAGTACACAATAAACCAAAATCAACCATTCTTTCATTGTATTTCTAATAAGTAAGTATTTAAGTTTAATGCATTAATTCCGCTACATAATTTTTCACAAGATCCTGACAGTTTATTTACAACTATAATCGATTACTACGCTTTGCTAGAAAATAATAAATATAACCTATAGCATTCAAATGTCAATACCACATCATCAAAGGTAAGTTCTACTAAAAATTAAAATTACCAACTAAATTTAATTTCTAACTAATAGAAATATGACTAATCTTATCGTAAAAATTCTCTGAAGTTTTATTTGCTTTTCCTGAGCAAAGAAATAGCTTAAAATTCACAGTACCTTATTTTATTTCACTACTCACATAGCAATATCAACTTGACTCAAAAGTTAATCAAGCTTACTTTGAGAAGTGAAAGTGATTTGATGCAAGTTTAGCAATTTAAGTCAAAAAGTTAAACAATGTTGCATCAAGCACTCTAGTTAACAAGAATCAAGGTTGAAGTGTCCTTGCCAAGACTAGAAAGAAAATAAATTGTACTTCTTACAAAAATAAAAACGTTGTTCTGGATAGGAATCGAACCGAGGGCCACTGGCCCACCAAAACGATGCTGTTGCTACTAGACCACGGAACCACACGCCCGAGTTCGCCTTCGAAGTACTATTTATACTTAGTCCATCAGATCGGAAGAGACGTCTCTAGTAAAAGGATGAAAGTTGGCGAAATTAGACTACGTCGAAATAGGCATGGCACGTGATGGAACTTCAGTGTACTGAGACAGCAGTGGAAGTACAACCAAAAAAATCAAATAAATTTAAAGTTTGACAAGATTCCTCGCATAGTTGCTGGTTCCAATAAGCTTTAACTAGATTCGTTATAACAATCAAGTCACTTATGTTTTCCAACAAGTTTATTTCATGTTTGTTTATTACGCTCAACACAATATCAATCTTAAGAAGGTCAAGGCAAGTGACTGGCAACCTTGTTGCAAGCTGGAATGCTATCTGGGTACGTGATATATAACATGAAAAGACTGTCAAAATACACTACCAATTTATCACCTATTTCACTTGCCACTACACAGCAACGACAAGTTGTCATAATCGTCGACAGCTCACAACTGTCTAATGTGGATAGGGCACAAACAGAATGTAAAGCATTGTTCGCGCGCTGTTGCACGTCATTGCTACCTCAATAGATAACACAGTAATTGTTCAACCATATTGATATATATACCGTTTTAAAGCTCATGAAACAGGCAACAACTTTTATTTCGAACAGGTTTTTGATATTGTGAATTTAAAACAAACTACACCATAAAATGTGTAAATATTGAAAGCAAAATATATGCACAATGTATTGCACTTTAGATCTAAATTACGGCAAAACTACTAGCAATAGCGCAAAACGCACGATAAATATTTTTGTAGTCTGTCATCTAAGAATTATAACAAAAAAGAATCATGTCGTTATGTCTATTGGTTACGAAAATATAGTACAATTTCTGGAAGTCTGTAAATTTGTACTTCGGTGGGGATTGGGGGAAACACAGGGGGAGGGGAGGGAAGTTTCAGGAAAATGCATTTCTAGTAGTGATGTAACAACTGGCCAAAATTCAACTTTCCCCTAATTATTCCCGACGTTTGTACTTTTTTCCTTTATTTCCTGGGCTAATTTAACTTGGAGCTTTGAAGCAAAAAAAAAAAAAAAAAGAGAGAGAGGAGGGAGAGAGAGATGATAAGTACATATGCAGAATTAGATTATGATATTAGGGAAAGTAGTAGCGTCCAGGAATTATTAAGGTGCATCGACTTGAAGCCTTATAATAGAAAGTGTGATAATTTTTCACTTACTTGGAATCTCCACTAAAAGTTCAAAAAAGTTCAAACAATATGATACGATTTTCGTTTCTGCAATAACTGAGAATCCATGGTAGCATTAATTTACATATTAATTATGAAAATTCACAGATATCAAAGGAACGAAACAAATTGTAATTTTACATAGGCTTGCCAAAATTACTGAAAGAGTTATGTCTATTTCAAAAGCGTCTTTCATATTTACATTTTTTTTCTACATCGTTCAGTATTTTACCAAATTTGAAAACTTGTTTATGTGAAAGCAGAATCTTTTAGAAAGTGGTAACGCTTACCACCTTTCTATCAAGGGGCAACCGGTTCGATACCTGGTGCAGAAACAAGTGATTCGGAACCAAATATAAACCGTAGTTTCCGTCCTTAGCATGTCATCCAACGTAAGGCAATGGAAAACCGCCTTCGATTCATCTTGCTCAGGAACCTTCGGGTCATAAAGATACCTGCATGCAAGACATCCATTACCAACATCACTAGTAGAACAATTACTTATTCGGAGTCTCACACGATATTCCAATAATAGTTGTCCGGATAACGAATTATCGGATAGTTGTGTGGATAATGAATAGTCTTTCAAATATCCGGATAACGTTTAATCAAACAGTTAATTGGATAACGAATAGTCAAATTACTCCGTGTAATGGGTAATGGAGCAAGTATCGATGTACAAGTACGGACTGAATGGTAGCTACAGCTTAAGCTCTTATCAGTTTGGGGCATGAAGCCTCTCTGTTGGTTTCCTTTTAGAGAAAATAACGGTCAGTGTTTGTACTGAATTTATTTGAAGGTACTAAGGAAAGCAGTGAATAGCGCATTAGAATGGCAGGCGAGAGCCAGACTCGAACTTGTGCCACTTTCCCATTCTTCATCTGAAGTCACCGATTGTAACATAACCACTTGACCATGGGGATTACGTGAAAAGTTATTCTAATAGTAGATAATAATAACAAGCAATTAAAATTCTTCAATATCAAGTACAGAATTTATATAACAAATATTTGTTTTAGAATCTTTTATTACCAAGTTTCACGTCAATTCAATAGAAAAAAGTAATTTTCAGAAAAAAATTTAACAGATAGAAGAAGTAGATTTACTTGTGCGTAGAGAATGAGAGTTGATTCATGTTGTTTTAATCAACAAAGAATGAAAAAAAGTGGCATGGGTTTATTACCCTTTAATCCCATGGATACAGGAATTATTGTAATTTTCGTTTGGTGTAATTAAAATAACTTTTGCTAATAAGGTACCGCATGAGACAAATATGGTGAAATGCCATGGATTGTGTTGCTTTGACAATGTTTATTTCTGTCTTTGACTGAACACAAAAATTATAATCTCCATGTCCGTCAACTCGACAGACAAGTTTCAGTTAATCTATGTAGCTGGTGACTTACACATGAAACTGAGTTTAACTCGTAAGAAATTACAAACAAATTGACAAGAGCTGAATTTTTTTTTTAATTTATTTATTTATTTTAGATTTTATAATATTATAGAAATAGGCTGTAAAATATGTGTTATGGAAAAAGGCATAATACTTGTATATCACAATTATGTCACAAGTCAAAAACATTTAAACCGTCAATAAAATATTGATATATGGCTGTTTAAGATTGCACTATCACGTAATCTTTCAGAATAGGAAGAAGTTGAGTAAACAATGAAACGTACATTTCAAACACGTTGTCCATTGTTTGAAGAATGACCCATATTCGATGATCGGATACGAAAAATGAAACTGTCCGAAGGGTTCGGTTTACTTTATCAACTCCAAAGAAAGTGAAATTTACAGAATATAATTTTAAGAAAGTGTATTGTGTCGCAAATTAGAATAAGTTTTGGAGTCATGAACCAGACGTGTAACTGAGCTTCCGCTATGGGTGAGGATTGGGAGTAACTGATCGTCAACTGTGAAATATGCGTGTATATATATATATATATATATATATGAACTTCACTTTTTTAACCTAACCTAAAAATGCCATCTCAGTGTGACGCCATTAGTATTCCGCGTGGCCATTATATCTGTCTCCAAATCAACTGGATGGAGTTCCTATTTTACGAACTAATTATTATCGTGTGGTTGTCGTACTATACTTTGAATAGCTGCATTTTGAGATGTGCGTTTATTAACTTAGCTTTATTAACGGTTTCAACTTAGTTTAAGATTTATTGAGCTATAAACCTTCATTCGTGAACTTCTCTTTTTTTTCTGTCTTTCTTTTTATTTTTTATCAATTTATGTATTTATTTATTATTAAAGTCTTTCGTGTGAACTCGCCAAATCCACTGGCTTTTCTATGTGTAAACTCTTAAACCAATAATAAATTTTAAAAGCGAAAATAAAATTTTATCCATTAACATTGTTCTTCTTCACATGTCATTTGGCTACACTGTTGAATTGCCAAGACAGCATGAACGGTCCGTGGAGTTTCAGTTATGAATTATTGAAGTTGCCTCTCACACAGAAAGGTAGAACAAGCATTTTGTCTGAATAAGAAATGGGCTTAAGAAAACGGAACAGAGACAAGAATTACGACTACTAACTTGCCTTCCACCTTTTCTTTTTTCTCGCATCTTCTACAGCTTTCGTTTTTGTGTTACTTTCCACCTTTCCTTTTTTCTCTTACTGTAACAGTTTCAGTTTCTTCACGTTCCTTCATTCTCTTCAAATTGCAAGCGCCAAAAGAACGGCAAAGGAATGAAGTACTTGAAAATCCTAAGAATAATGAAAGTATGGAATAACTACTCTTCAACGTTTCTGCTTGAAATTCAAATCTAATTCTTTCTTGAATTTAAGGAGAAATTAGAAACACGAAGTGAAAAGTTGGAGGTTCCTAAGCACATCCGTTTACACTTCACAGTCCGATGAACTTAATTGAAAAGGTCGAAGGAGTGAGAGGTCGGTTGTCTAAAGTAGTTACGGATATTAAACTAATTTCTTCTACATAATACCAACATTCTTTTTTGTAACCTCTCAAGTGTAACATTTCTTTCGTTTCTAAAGAAAATTTGCAATTTGTATATTTCTGTATATAAAAGGATAACCACTGTGAATTTATCCAGAACGACCACTCCTTTAAGCGGACCAATTCTTACGATGAGATACGATCAAAGTTCTAGAATCATCTTTACGCCAACTCGCGACCAATTTTTTTTCCCCAAAATCACTATTTACACCCTCTTTAAGACGACCACTTTAACAAAAAGTTCCTTTTCTCATTCTGTCCGTTAATACATTCATGTTTTTACAACTATTTTAGAGATCGCTACATACATTTGCTAGGCAATGTTAATGACCTCAAGTGACGTAGCAGTTGATGACCAACTCTGTCTGGAAATAGCATAAACTACATATACTTCCCTTGCATGGGAATTACTCTCTATCTCTCAAAATCTACAGGGGACACTTCACAACGTAGATCATTCTTCGCTGGCAAATTCCTTTCTAGTAAAATAAGGAAAGTGCATTTGTGCACAGTCCTGGAGCAATATCATAGACCTCATATGGCAATATAGAGGAGCGCCAGGTACCATATGTGACAATAGTTTGAACTCTGATCATTGCATAGTAGTTCAGAGTAGTAGCACCTAGTGACCGAGCGGTATACTATCTACAACAGTTTTTTTATTATTATTATTATTATTATTATTATTTTGTACTCTCAAAACATGACAGCATAATCTACCCAGTCAACAACCGTTCGTAATGGATTTAGAGCTGGGCTATCTTTGTCTTTGGGAAATAAAAAAAGGCAATTATTCTTTCATCGCTGTCAATATTTAGACTTCAGGAAACAGCATAAGGTCTTATAATGTGTTGGCATTAGTGATCTTTGTTAGTGGATTGTACTGTAGATTATATAGTAAATACAAATTATCTAATTGTCGCTCCAACAACTTTCAGGACAACCAGTACCCCAAAGAGCAGCGCTCGTACTACTGACGCAACTGGTTAGAGGAAAACCCCTTCCCGTTGCCTATGGACGCGTGCTTAATATGAACGAAGTTCAGTGAAGTGCTTTTTTCTTTGTCACCTGCTAGCCACGCTGTGTTCTGGTAGTTCCAATAATAATGGTCAAAAGTGGAACATTTTCAGTACACACCTCTTTTGTAAGATGTCACGAAACGGTTTCCCTCTACAGTTCATTTGCGGAACTCCTTTAGTTGTTTATCCATTATACTCATCATTCTTGGTACAGCCAATAGAAATAACTGGTGAAAACAAAAAACGTTAAGAAAGAATGCGAAAGTACTATTGCTTAATAAAATCTGAAAGGATTGAAGCAGGCTCACGTGTCTAGAAGGAATAAACACAGTACTCGAGAAGGAATAAACACAATAAGAGGAAACAAAGGTATATTTTTTTCTATATTTGTAAGAACTTGCATAATAAACTGAACGTTTGTCGTGTTCTGATCTGCATAATTCTTTATATCTGTCTTAAGGACCTGTACCACATACTGTATTGGGTAACCAAATGAATGGAAGTGTGTTACAGTTACATTGTACGTATTACAAAAACAGTACATGTTTTCGTTACCACGCCCTCCTTAAGACGACCATCCGTCTAGATGGCCATTTTCTAGTTAAAATTTTGGGTGGTCAGCTTCTAGAGGTTTAACTGTATAAAATTAATTTCATCAATGTTTCTACTAAAACGAACTCTTAGAGAGAAGATGGATGGATATTTCTTGCTGGTACCATTTGCCTCCCTTATCTTCTTCCGCTGCGCTAGAACAAGAATCGTAGTAAATGTATCTCCTTTGGCCACGATTTAGCAGGAACGTAAAAACTAGGCTCCACAACGGCATTTAAGAGTTACCGACCCTGGACTCGGTCTAAGAGTGGGAAAGTCCGTCCCCGGTTACTTTTCTTTCCGTCTAACAAGTCTCGTTTATATCGGGTCTGTCGTAAACAGGTGACTTGGTCGAGCGACGAAGTCGCAGTACATTTTAGAGCAGGCGACTTGGTTACTGGATTTATAACTACACCTGTTGTTCATTCACTTGCTAGCAGCGATGACAGAGCCAGAGAAATGCTATGCTTAGCATTAGTGACTGATAACTGATAAGAAAACGGATGCTACAAAGGCGCTCTCCCTAATATCTAGGAATCTTGTTCGCTGAGACTATAACTGAAGATATTTTAGAACATTGCTCCTTAAAAAAGTATTGCCATTTCAGAGAACAGACGGGGGTACGTTGGTTCTATGGTAGAGTGCTCACCTCTGGAGCTTGGGTCGTCAGTTCGATCCTTGCTTATTCCATGTGGACTTTGTGGTGGACAAACACAGTGTGCGTAGGTTTTCTTGGGATTCTCCCGTTTTCTTCCTCCACTTTTTTTTCATTCCACCAATTCATCCATGATCATGCATCCAGCCTGAGCCAAAGTTGCCTAAAGGCCGTAAAAATGTAGTTCAAATTCAGTGAAATTTCATTCTTCTAATGTCGTTTAAGTAAAAATAATTCACAATCCAGAATTGTTTTTCAAAATTGCTTTCATTGTGTCTTCGTGGGGAACAATTCAAGGCCAAAGACAAAAATGTTGATGGATGCATCCATATAATATACCAGTGTTGAATTCAGGCATATCCCCTCCCATTGGATTATATGTCACTACATAGTGCAAAATTTGGTTGGCAAATCACATACAGTTATTATGAGATCAGTGAACGTAACTTTAAGAAGCAGAGAAAAATTGTGACTCTGCCGGGGCTGTGAGGCATTTTTTTTCTCGTTACTTTGGAAATTCAAGGTAAGACAACGACAGTTCATCAACTAGTTCTGAGTCAAAATGAAACTAAAAAACTCAGAAATCGCAAATATCTTTCATTACTCATTCGGGAACTTTATCTTTCAGCGAAGGAAGAAATTCCCCACACCACAAAATACAAAACATCGCGAGTAGTAAGAAAATGCAATACCATTTGGACGATTGGGTTCTATCTCAAAACGAAGGTTCAACATATGTTAGTAAGGGAACTGCTAGTGAGCTTGTGCACTGCATTAGCGATGTTATAGGTTCCGAAGCAATGCAAGCATTGGAAGGAAAGAAATTTTCTTTGTTTGCTGATGAATCAATAGATATAAAATATGAGTCTGAACTTTCAATTTGCATCCGTTATGTTGACCCTAAAAACCAATTTTCCTGTTGAAAAATAACTAGCGTTCAATAAGATGAGCGATACAAAAGTAGATACAGTAACAAACGTAGTAATGGAAGAATTAAATAAGAGAAATGTCGTTAAACTTGATCAAATGTCGTTGCTTTGGGATTTGATGGTGCTGCGAACTTTAGCGGAAACGTGTCAGGTGTGAAACCTCATTTACATTGTGAAAACAGAATTTGGCTTTTCTTAGCAAGATTGAGTTAATATATAATTATTTATGAGAAGTTCCGAGTATTAATGTGCCTATTTTTTCTGTTATTTTCATCGAAACACTGTCTTGCGCATTGCAAATTGAATTTATAACGACCTACGCCATTCTCCCGACACAGTCACTTACTTAGGACCTATTTTTAACTTCATTATTTTTCTTCGTTAGGTTTGGCAAAAAGTCCCCTTTAAATTTCTAAAGCCACCCCTTGCGTAAAAGTCTGAATTCATCCCTATAATATACACTGAGAGAGAAAGAAAGAGCGAGATAATACAGAGATACTCGATGCAAAAGATTTTCCTCAGTTCTTATATGAAGTGAGTATGATCACATAAAGCGATAAAATACAGTAGCAAAAGCCGACCTGATAGTCGTGTGGGTTGGGGCGCTAAGCAAACGACTCGAAGGTCACGGGTTTGAATCCCGGCTGGGACGTGGATGTGAATTTTAACTAGCATCGCATTCATAATCGTGACTAGCCGAAGTCAAAGTTACTTAAAATGGTGCATACAAAAAATAAAGTTTACAAAGATTTACGACAGTGGCGAAAGATGTTTGCCACTCAGTACTGTTTAAACTTTATGGGAAATATTTCTCAAGTTAGCACTTACGCTCAGTTTTATCATCCATATACGAGGTTTAGTTATCGTAGTGTGGTGGATGACTTGCGGGTAAGTGTTTTACAGTGATTCCGCCAGACCCCTTCCGGTGGATGTGTTTACCCCCAAAGTCTCGTCAACTTCAAAATTTTTGCTGTGAAAAATCTATAGAAACCGTACAAAACTGCACTTACACCTTCCCAATTTTGACTTCACCACCCAAACTGAAATCTTGGCGGAAACCCTGGTGCTTTACCATCATTTGCCAGTAGCAAATTGGCAGATAAGTTGCCTAACCGTAACTACTACTCGAAGTACTGGAGAACACGGAAAGATAGTGCAAAGAGTGCAGGAAACAACACGGAAAGATGAACAAACTTTATATCGTTGGAATGAATATGTTGTTACACATCTTAATGAAAATTCTGAACACATTAAAATGTTGTTACACAGATGATAACAAAAATTTAATGCAAATAGACAAACAAAATTTCTCTAAGCTTGCGTTTCAATGCAATAATTGGTATCTGATTACCAACAAGTCATAGTGCTATATACGTTCATGGATTCATGTACGAACCTATAAACAGATATGAAGATGTGTGGATGCAGATGTTTGATTAGAAAAATTATTATAGGTGTGCCATTAGTAAAGAATCGTGTTCCTTAAATCCTTAGCTATAAATCCTACTGGTAATAGGGAAACTTTGGACCTCTATCTTCTGTTTTGCCCGCCTACGAACAAGAAGGGAAAGTAGCTTCATTGGATGGTTAGTCAAACGTCATACACACTGTTGCCACATGTTATTTCCCCATTCGGCTGCGATGTGATCACACGTTGTTGTCTTCGCTCCACAACACCGTCAAGGAAAGCTTTTTTTTTTTTCTCCGTTTGCGTTGTGATTGACAAATGGTGTGTGACTGTGTTATGTGTTAGACATAAGAAATAACTATGAGTATGAATATTTTAAAAGCGCATTCGAAAAGTGAATAGCGTGTATTCATTTTGTTCACTCTGCTGTGATTTATCCATGCTCCAAAGTAAACAGAAGAAGTAAAGAAACTGGTTTCAAATTCTATGAGAGAAGATTAATTTAAATCCTATTTTCATTAATTGAGAACGCATGCACGAACAAATGTCTATTTGCTATGTTAAAAGATAGCAAATAGACTTTTGTTCGCCTCTATTCCGATCAAATGAAATGTATCTATGTAAATGTGATATAAACCTATAGAGTTCAATTCCTTTCAAACTGAAAATAAGCAAATACGTTAATGATCTTCCCTAAGAGGACATTGGTTCCTTTTCTTCTTTTAACATGACAAGTATCATGGGGTTGTCTATGACATATTCAAAGAAAATTGCTAGCCCCCGAGGTCTAATTACTTCGTAAAGGAACTGGGGGAGTGCGACCATACAAAACAGGTATATTCCCCGTTTGAGTGGGGAAGTGTCCCTAGAATATTCCTTGTTCAGGGATTCTGCCAGTAACCCCTTCAAATTCTTGAGCACTCCTCCCCAACTTTAAAATATTTATCTCTAAAAACCTATAGAAACCTTCACAACTCTGCCTACCCCCCAATTGTAGCTGGATGAAGGCCTCCCCCTTTTCTCTCCACATATCTCGGTCTGTTGCTATCCTCATCCATGTAGCTCCTGAAAAAGAAACCTGTCCAAGAAACCCACAATCACCACACCCAGACCCTCTGTGAAATCAGATAGGCCTTTTAAAATGATTTAAGTCAGTACATATGAGGGGTGTACATTTATTATCAAAACTTCAAAAAAACACTTTCTAGCACGGTTGTGCTGAAGTAGAACAAACAGTTTTCCACCAAAACAACAATCTAGTGCCAAAGATTTTATAGGAAAGATTATACAACAGACCAAATAGGGTGGGGTATTACCCTGAAAGCCCAACGTGAACTACCATACCACACTGGCCTATTATAATTATAAAAACGGACGTTATCCATGTTCTATGAACTGGATCAGGCCACTAAGGTACATACAACACTATCAGATATACGTAGAAAACAAAACTCTTCTTTAAAAAAATGTTAGAGATCAAACTGCTCTTAACAAACAAACTTACGGCCTCAAATGACCTAGAGATACAGAAGTGGCTATCACGATCATCTTGTGCACATAGCCACAAGCTCAAACCCCGCACTGGTCGATCACATGAAGTGGTTCAGAATCCAACTAAACAGACAGCTGTAGGACCTGTTTTCCAAGCCCTTCTGACAGTTGCAGATGTCAACAGCGACTACCAACAACTAATATAGAAAAAATAGTTATAACAACCCAACAGCAAATATAGTGCTAACTGTATATGCATACACAACAATAGCAACGGAGTATTATTATTATTATAAATAATAATAATAATAATAATAATAATAATCGCAGCACAACAGCTGCTCAAAGTCTGCACGAAATCTCAGGCCAAAAGAAACACAAAATACAGTCTCCAACGCCATATCTGGGAAACGAACCCAGTACCAACATATTCTATTTGAAATTATTCAAATATTGTATATGCATTTATAATTAAGGACCGCAGGCGAAAGATTCCAAACACAGGGAACATATTATACTTGATAAACAATGCGCCTCATCAAAAAGGATGCAAATATGCACATATACCCACTAGAGGTAGTGCTTCGCCACATAAATAAGACCCAAACAGAGGTACGTTCTGTGATGGCTCCGAGAGTTGGGGCTTCAAGCCTCGCTTCCAGACTAAATACAGATGAGACGAGAGTCGACATGGAGTCTATTATAGGTATGCTGATCATATTTTTTCAGTCGAAATTCGGGACATGTCTTACCGAGATTTAAAGCCCGGTTCTTTATTTGTGGATGGTTTGAGTGTCAACCTAAGAAAAAAATATTCAGGTATAAATTTATCTTAAAGTTGTGTTTTATATAAAACTACTTCCTATGAAAATTAAAAAAATAGTAGCAATTTTAGGTTCATTTCCTTGTGCTGAGCCGTTATAACTTACCGTACTTGTTATGATATTTCTTAAGATGCAATAACTTTGAATTAAATTATCACAACTAAGCTATTATTCATTATGAACGCTCAAGAGTGCTATTATGAAACAAATATAAAATTTACTTCAAATGTCCATATTAACATACAATATTGCAGTTTTTGATTAGCTTCGCGACTCTTAGTATATTTTTCCGGCCACAACCCTCAAATTCCGGACTTCCCTGAATAACAAACAATACACAATATATATTGTCTCGAAAACACGACTGATCTTTCTGCCACACTCAAACAACAGAGAAGACACACACACAGATGAAGAGAGAGAGAGAGAGTGTGTGTGTGAGTGGGGGAGAAAAGCTGGCAACACCGTAAGCGCCTGGCGCTCTATCCACCAGCCAAACCTTAGTTCCTTCCCCCTGTCGTTTCCACCCGGGTCCTTTCTTTAATAAAAAAAATATATAGATAGCTCCATTGTACTGACAGCAATAAACGTACATCGAGGAAATTAAAGCTGGAGTATTTCGCAACATACAAGAGAGATATTCAACCCAATTTTCACGAGATATTACGATCAAAGTTGAAGGAATGTTCAGTATCCCCTTGGCTGCATATACAAGCCAATGCTGCATGGATGCAACCCGCCAAAATATTCTGAGAGAGTTAAGATGATCATTGTGTCGTGCAATAAGTAATTATATATTTTTTAAATACTTGTGCAACATATGTTGAGTATCGGTAAATATATGTACTATTCCACATATAATGTGCTATATTATGTTACTAAGTGTGCTTTAGGAGAGTACTACATAACATAACTGAAGTAACTCCCAATTTACTTAAGATTATATATTGTCGTGACTGTAAATGTTAAGACCTTTTAGAGAACAGGAAATGCTAATGTATAACCACAACACACAACATTCATATCACAAACCACTTTAATGGACCTCTGTGTCATATTTCCGTTTCATAACATCTACAATTCTTGTCGTAGCACCGTAGTCGTAGCAGACTCCTACACGTACAATAATATCAATAGTCTCCTTGAACGAACTCATACTCATTATTTTCGATAATTACTTGAACATCATTTCAGTCTCCATCTAACAATAGTATAAAATGAAAGACGAGTATGTATTCGATCATTATTCCCGATTCAATATTTTGATCAATAGCTTTTAATTACTACAATAACAAAGCTTCACTACTAAAATACCCTCGTACACTATGTACAAGGTGTTAATTTCTCGGTTTATAATAGTTTAATAATATTGCTGTCATAAAAGATTGCTAAACCAGTTTGCTCCCAAACGACAGACGTTTAACGGTTTATCTCAACGTTATATCAACGTGTGTGATGCTAGGGGAATTGTAAAGCATTACCATGAATAACAATCGTTTCTGTTGTTTCTTTTCAGCCGATTCTGCTGAATCATCAATCTAAATGAAGGCAATAGACAATTGAAATTTGTCCAAACATCGGTACACCATTCGATTCTCGAGTGTACATATTTTTGATAGAGTGTGAAAGTATAATGAAACGTATGTTCTTATAAGCTCATTTCCTTTTACAGAATCAGTTGGTTCTCTTCTGGGCTGGTTGATAAAAACAAAGCAGTTTTTTTATTGCTTATTTTAAGCTCCTTTCTTTTTGGCGTTTAAACAGAAGCATTTGCTTTACGGATGGGAGCTTCAAACATGTGATGTGGTTGATTAGCTTAGTTCTCTCTTTCTACATTAAAGCCGTATTGCATATACTGTTTTACCGCATCATCTACCGTTTCACGTACGCTCAATCGATCACCAATACACAAGGAATTGAAAGCGTTTTTAGTTACTTTCATGTCTTTGAATCAAAGACTGGTTACACACACACACATGCCTGGAACCCTACTCAACCCATTTAAAGTTCTCCTAGAGTCGTTCACCCTGTGTCACCGAGTAAAAAAAAGTATCTTCAAGCTCAGTACAGAATTTATACACTATCCACCAAACAATCATTTGATACTAGGGCTGTGCTATTCTAAAGATCGATATTGAATATTGAAATATCGTACATTGCATATAGTTCATGTTAAAAAAAATGTCGAACATCAAATATCACTGATATCGAAAAAATGTTTGAACCATATCGTTTGTATGGATAAACCATTAGGATTGAATATCAATCGTTTCAAAATATAATTCAGTATTCGATACCTTGATATTTTCAATATCGATATTTCAGTTTTGTAAATAACGATATATTGACGAATTGTACAGCTCTATGTGACACTCATTAACAACACAGTAAAGAACTTCTTCAGCTGATTCAGTCCTCTGCTCAGCTGCTCGCTGCAAGCCTAACGAAGCCAATTGTATGATTATTGTTGGGCGTCCTTCTCAGTATTTTCTAGCAAAAAAAGAATATATATATAATATATTCCGAATTTCATTCCTTATTTATTTATTTTTTGGAGGTTGTTTTTTTCTAATTGACCACAAAGCTTCAACGGACTAAATATTAAATTTTGATTTCGAGAAAATGCACGAGTGAACACACCAGTCACCAGTGGTACCGGAGATAAATACTGTTTGAGCTAATTTTATCTAGTAATTCGTGAACGAAAAAAAAGTAGCGTCAGCAAATGAATGGATATAGCTCATTAACATATAATAAGAATAAAACTGTTCCTAAGACCTATATTATAAATTGATTAAATTATTCATACAGTTACCTATTTGGATAGCCTTTTTCCTATCCTTTACATAGGTATTAAATAAAGATAATTCTATGCCTCGTACTTCACTTTATCAATTTTATGAATAGGATTTCGTGTGCTATGATATCAAATGTTTTGGCGATATCTAGAATATTGAGATAACCTTTTCATTATTGTCCATACTTTTACAAATTACTTATGTTAATTTATATTCTGCATCTCGACGTATTTCTACCCACTTTGAATCCGCATTGAACTAATAACTTAACTTTATTCCGTTCTATAAGACAGTTTTCTAATAATTTTGTACAAGTAATTCTTTACATACCTTTATAATCCAGTAATTCATTACATACCTTTTAGACACTATTAGTACACGTTTTATAATACCAATTTTAATTCGTTTGTCAAGGTACCTATTTCTAAACTCAGATATGTACTGTAGCGTTTGAAGAATATTAGCCTTGGTATTTTTCAATAAATTTGCAGATACTTCATCTACATCAGGAACTCATTCTGATTTTGGTTGATATATAAGATTCGAAACTTCTGTTTCAGTAGTTAGTGTGAGAAATAAAGATTTAGTTATATAAACTGAAACTTAGCTTAATTTATTTTTGTATACTCTTTGTTAACCAGATTTTACCAACACTAGAGAAATACATGTTCAAAGTATAGGCTAATAATTGAGGACTTCTTTCAAACTTAACCAAAACTTCAGTTGTGTGAATTTTATTTATTTCTAAGTTTCATTTTTTTATTTTATCCATAATGTCACTGTTATTTTCCATAATTTACTATTATTTTTCTTTTACATTCAGAAAGAATATAGTTATCAGCTTTTTGCTCGCTTTATCATTAATTTTGTGATATTTCTATACTTTTTTGTGGTAGTGCCGCATTTGGATTCGTCATGATTAAGTTACTTAACCTATCCCTCCCTCACACAGAGGTTATTAAACTTTTCGTTGCCCGAGTTTTTTGTTTTCAAAATGTGTTGCTTACGTTTTTTTGTTATCAATTTCCAGATCACTATATCTGCAAACTTTCATCTTTCGAATAAAATTTAAAGTTGCACTTTTACACAAGTACATTGACATACAACTTTCCTATTACATTTCCCTAATTCTTCATTTAACAGGGAATAATTAATACTAGTTTGTTAACGTGATAATTTTTCTCCCTTCGGTATTTCAACAGAAATATTTATATTGATTAGGTAATGATCTTTTATGCTTATTTGTAGTATCGCTGATGTAGTACATTGTGGCATTTTGTGATTTTTAAATACAAATGTAATTTAAACATGACTTAGAGGACTCTGCAACCGCTGTAAATTTATTATACATTATATAAATCCATGTTTGCATAACGTGTTTAAATATATACCAACATAATCATAATATTTTTTATGTAAAATAGCAACGAACATGTTGAATTTTTAAGTTCATTACCTAGCAATTATAGAAAAAGCTTTTATATCCGTCTGAAGATCAGTATGAGATGCGTATCGTTTGATATTCGTAAACATATTTCACTTGCATGAGAAAGATCCAGATCTTCTACCTTGCGAATATTAACATTCACGAAAAACATTACTCCATCTGAATAAGTTAATGATATCACCGTCTAATAGCAGGGATAACCAGCAAAGTTAATATTGCTTGTTGTTTAACTTTCTCAAACTCATAGTTAAAAGAAAAATAGTTTCCTGTAAACGTTTTCAGTATATGTTTCAAAGAACTGCAAAATAACCGCAATTTATATTTAAAACAATGTTCGATTTGTCGGGAGGGATGCCGGGGATTTTTCCTGGTTCGTGAGGATTTAATCCCCGCATGTTGATTTCGAATATCACCCCAACCAGGAAAAAAACCTTTCTACTTGTACCCAAATAGGTAAATAGGTTGAGACATACCAACAGCCACTAGTTTTAGGATCCCCTTCTTCGTAATTTAGAACAAACCGAACATTGATATGAATTTTTCAAATTAATTCTTAGTAAAGCTACTTTATGTACCCTATTGGTTTCTTAAATATCATCATAGTTCATTTCAGTTCTGTTCAGTATTGCAGATAGTTATTGTCTATTTCAAAGCTGTAAGTCAAATATTTTCAGAGTCTTTGGCCTGGAATTAAATTACAGTATCTCCCTGTTTATAAGAGCTATTATGCTCAGTGGCTTCGAGTTTTCCAGAGGAAAACGGTAACCGGTTTTGTCACTGTTCAGTGCAGACATTAGTAGAAACTTTTTCTACTATTCTAGTAAGTTACTAGTGAATTACACTAATAGAAAATGAATTCTAGTAAATTAATTTTCCCGGAAAGAGGTACTTTTAACTAGAAAATATCGTCTCATAACGAGAGTGTGCGAAGCTCGCGGAAAATGATCTTTCTCTTTGATCATTCAACAACTATTGAAATATTAGGAGGAAATGGGAATTAAGCAACATGACGGCTTTAATATCACTGATTTTTAAAAAAATGTAAATTACGAAAGTGAAAAATAATACTGCTTAATATGAAAACCTTCATTTCGACACAAGGAAATAGATTGATTGACGTGAACATCGACCACCCAGTGTATTATCCTATATACAAATTTCATTAATGTTCAATATACTGTACGTTTATGACAGCGACAGTGGAAGGACATCCAGTATTAGAAGATAAATAGCCACACATTTAGAAATGGAAAGGCTTTAAAATAGTTGTCATTTATTTTGAACATAACAGGACAAAGAAAGGAGAGATAATGTTCAACATCCACTTGTCCCTCTTCAAACATCGGTTGAATGCTTGTGAAGTCTTTGGTAGCAGTCATTTGTCAATGTCAGCCGAATCACTGCCGTATTTAGTCTGATTTACAGCGCCGCTACAACAATCTTGCAGGGTTGTCTCTATATTTAGCTAGAACGTCGATGAATATGCATGTGAACACACACACACACTGAGAAAAGTTGATTTCAATCTTTTGTGACATGGCTTCCTGCTATGCCTAATTCAGCATTCGCTATTAGACCTCCTCACGTGACACAGGGCTTGGTAATCGAATCAACGATCTCTGGTCCGTTGTCAGCTGTGCCTCGTGCTTGCTGGCTCTGTTCTATGTATTAGCGAGGACGAGAACAACATAGCGATAATGCAAACACTGATTTCAAAGATTAAATTTGCATTTAACTACCATCATCTTTAAAGCGCGCTGGCGGCCGCGCACGGGGATAACATTTTTGTTTTGCATTGAAAGTTACTTTAAGAAACAAAGGAGATTTTAAAATGGGTAAACAAAAAAAATGAAATTTGTTGTGAAGTGATTTGCATTCCTTTCTAAATACAAATGTATTTTCTTTATCTCTGGGTCTGACAAGGAGAGCTCCCGAGCTAGGAAATGAAATCTGGAATCAGATTTTACTTGGTGGTAGCTTCCCCTTCAAGTGTAAAGACATTAAAATACTGTGGTTCACTAATTGACCAGTTTCGAAATATCAGGGGTCAAAACTTCGCATAGCACCTTACACGTTAAAATGTTCCTCGGGAAGAAATAATGATTAAGGGGAAATGGAATTGTGAAACAATTTATTATTCAAAATAAAGCTGCTGTTAGAACGTTAATAATGTTGTGCTTAAAGCAGTGGCGTATCCTGACTTTTGAGTTTGGGCATGCAATGTTATTAATATTACTATTATTATTATTAAGAAGTATGTATGCGAATTAGAGATGACTTTCATCTAATTGTTCTTTACAAACTTGCAATTCCCTCTTTCTTATTGTCATAGACCTCGAGTAACGAAGTTCGACACATGGTAGTTTCACAGGTGATTTACAAGTGTTTCAATCGGATGCCAGTTTTCATCGATGAGCTCATGAAAAAGGTTACCGGAAAGGTGATAATTTCTTCTTGTTTGGGTGGTAAATATATTTTCCTACATAAAAAGAATAGGATGGCGTGGCGGGTATACACAAGACATCGAGAGTAAGAAAGAATTTGAAACAAAAATTATCATCTGTTGCCGCTCACGGAAATTACAGCTGCCACTAAGGAGGAAGTAATTAAGTTATAACTTTTATCCTTTTCTAGATGAAAGGCAAAATTAGGAAGTATCCTCAGTAAAGTCAAGAAAATAAGAGCTACACATATAGAAGTTTATCTTGTGATTTTTCTGGAAATACAAAAATCCACAGATATTCCACACACAATTCCACTCCATGCAAATTACACACAACTGTGAAAATTACATACATTTCGTGGAATTCCACATACATTGGCAGCGCTGCAACACACACAGGCTAGATGGCAACTATGCTGAATGCAACTTCTAGCCTTTCATGCATTTTGGATTTCTCCCGCTTCATTCACCCAATAAACCACACGTTCACAGGCAAGCGGACGACAAAGATCTTGAGTAGACGCCCACATACATAGACGAGAATACTGCAGCGCCACACGTGAACAGTTTAGTAAACTATTGCGGGTACTGGTCCAGGATATCAAGCGAAGTTTCGTAATTTCTCAAAATCTTTTCTGTTTTCTTCTTGGAAAATAATAAAATAAATAACCTAGAATCCGAAGGCATGCAATGCATGCCTTGCATTCATGGAGAATACGCCGCTGGCTCAAAGGCAGCTTCTGACGAAACTATGCTGGTAATAAGAAGAGTATAGACTATAGAGCCATGTCTTCCGTTTTGCCTGCCTTCCAACAAGAAGGGAGAGCCGATGCATTGGACACTTAGCCAAACGTCATACACACTGTTGTTACATGTTATTTCCTCTTTGGGCTGCGTTGTAGTTAAGTTGCACGAGAAAGCTGTCTTGGCTCCTGAACAACGTTAAAGAAAGCTATTTTTCCTCTCCACTTGCGCTGTGAAACAGAGTGGGGAATAAACTTGGTAACGTCGTAGCTGCCCTTCCTCTTTCTTCTCAAACCAAACCTATAAAGTGCTGTGCAAATTTTGATCCCCAGAGTAATTAAAATAATCACTCAATGTCCTAGGTACACAAGACTCATTCCGCTACAGTGCAGCTTCAACATACAACCAATATATCAGAGTATCACAGACACAACCCAGAAATTGTACTCCACCAAGGACCATTCACAAAATAACCTGATTTCCCAACTTGGAACATACAGCACAGGCTTCCATATGAAACACAAAAGACCACTAAACGTATTAACCCCTAACTCACCCAAATAAATTCAAACAAACCCAACTACAACTATAATCTGCATGGGTAGAAATAGGCAAAAAAAAAAAAAAAAAAAACAGACGCGCCATGGAGACTACAGTCAATAGCTGATTACCCTTCAAATGTACATCATCATATTCCCAATATTACTGATTCAGCCTTCATAGTTCTTTTTCAGGCACTCCAACAGTACCTTCTTCTCTGTAATTAATTGTCCTTAGCAGGAATCATTCCAGCAATTCAACGGTGCTGAGCAGCTTCTCCACACACAAAAAAAATATTGGTGTTTATTGCCACCCTAAAAGGTGTAATAGAACACCTCTACCTCTACACCAATTCCAGTGCTGGGTAACACCAATTCTAGTGTTGGTTAACACCGTTCAGGGTGTCCAACACCGTTTCTGGTGTTGACAAACACCTCTAGCGAGGTTCAGAAACACCGTTAGGAGTGTTAAAGTGCACCGCTAGCAGTGTTAGGAACACCTTCAATGGTGTTTATTAACACTCCTAATGGTGTTTCTGAACACGGTAGAGGTTTTTGTCAACACCAGAAACGGTGTTGGACACCCTGAATGGTGTTAACCAACACTAGAATTGGTGTTACCCAGCACTGGAATTGCTGTAGAAGTAGAGGTGTTCTAATACACCTTTTGGGGTAGTAATAAACACGCAGGCTCGCGCACGCGCGCTATGCGCAGTATGCATGTGTGAGCGATCGACTTGCATGTAATAATAACACTTGCTAAAATTGATGCATAACAGATAAGTTCATTACAGACTTTAGTTGAGTTTTCCCACCCTTCAAGCATGCGTGGTTTACCAGGTAAATAAATGAATAGTTAGAACCGATTAAGGGTTTTTTACGGAATATAGAGCAATGTATATTCTGGTTTTCTCCCTCTTTCAAGGAAACTCTTCTCGCGCTATCCTGTCTTCTTGTTTCACCTTCTTTCTTCTCTTATACACGAACCGATAGGCGGTAAATGTCTTCGTCAAGATAGAAACTGTAGCATCCACACCCGCGCCATACCATATAGTTGCATGACTGCATGTAGGAGAGTCGCAGTAGCCAGTGGCTGGCGGCTCACTCACTTGGCGTTCTTGGAGGGGCCTTTTTATCTTAGTGTTTCTGTTTTTGTTTCTGATCCCTGATATTTCGAAAGTGGCCAAACAGTGCTCAAGAGTATTTTACTATCTTTACACCCAGTGACGTACCTACACTGCGAGACCCTCCGAAATTTCTTACGTTTTTCTGTATCCAATTTACTGTCGATTAAAATAATTGCCGTCTCAACGGGATGTTCCTCCTTTCAAAACAAAACCACTTTTCTCTTAAAATTAGTCACCTTGAGGCGCCAAGTCAGCGACTCCAAGGTCCTGGGTTCGAATCCCGGCTGAGGAATATATGTTTGTGAATTTTAGAAACTTAACAACTAATGGACTCGAGACAGGCCGAAGTTATTAGTTGCTAAACTGGCCGAAAAATACAAAATTTACCTTTTTTTCTCTGAAAATAGTCAGACATTCGTGCACACTAAACTTTTTTTTTTTTGTCTGGAGCTAATTTTTAGCTTCTGGAGCAATTGAACATAGTATTAATTGAAGAAGCTAAACGTTCCAATTTTCGTTGTAACCCAGTGCCAACGTCTACACAGTCCGTAGATGCATGCATATTCCAATACTGTAGAAACATGAATCATTACGACAGTCATAACAAACGCCAGTCTTTAAAGCAAATTATTGTTCCAGCAGGATGTTCTTGATTTTTTCTCTGTGATGTTGCAAGGTAACCAAAAATGTAGTCTTTGAATGTTTAAACTAATATGAAGCACAAAACTACTAAGACATATTTTGCACGATAGTTCCTTTCTAGATGCGTTTAAATATACACTCCGGGCGACATTTCTTTGAAACAACCTGAAGACGTTAAATCATATTTTTCCAAGAATATTAGTTCAGAAGCATTTCATATCTCGACTCGTATTGGTGAAAGTGTCTTTGATTTTTAGACACACACCTCCGCAAAATAAGCTGAACGATACTTTTTAATTCATGACCCACATGGTAAGCATACAGATATAATTTAAACGAGATTCATATTACCCATAAGCCCTCTAATGGCAGAGTTAGATCACATGAATGCAAAGCTTCAGTTAGCATTACATCGTAGTAAAACTTCAAGCAAATAATAAAAAGTAAGAAGTTTGAAATTATATAGTATATGTATTAGATGGAAGCGAGACCTTTAGAAGAGAATAGTTGTGTAGACAGACACACGTCACCATTCATTCAACGGCCGCAAATGTTACTTTGCTGTTTGTATCCAGACGAGTAATTCCTTTAGACTGACGTGGCAGCTGGGTGAGAAAGATGCTTACTATTCCTTCTCCAAAAACATACGTATTTTCATCAAGCACCTCTTTCGACTTCTGCAGTTCTGGACTAATATAGCTAACTGGATAACGAAAAAAAAAAAAACCTTCCTACCTTACAGAAGAGACCTACTTGCACCCTCCAACCGTTTACTCTGGTAAATCATCAAATTTCGAGTAAGGAGGGGCAAATATCGCAACAAATTGAAAGGAGGAAATCCACAGTTGTCAAGTAAAAGTAATTCGCAGTGGGTAGAAAAGTTATGAAACAATGCTTTGTAAACTCTAGGTTCAAACTACGTGTATGAAAAATAATATTTGTTGGTTAATTAATTTTGGGGGAAGAAATTTAAGATGAAACTTCTAAACCTTTTAGATTCAAGAGGTAGCAATCATCTAAGTGCTTTCTCACTTTCGGTGTTAGCGGTCCTGGGTTCAGTCATAGGCGGGAACTTTCCAGTGTTGACACAGCATTATAATGATAGCTGGGGTATTACTTAAATTGATAAGAAGTGGACACGCGGGTGATTCTAGCAGACAATTCCAGCAGACAATTGTAAAAAATACTATGAAAAGGCAGGGTTGCCAGTACAAGCAAAATAAAAGTACAGACTAAAAATTATTATTACTAGTAGTGGTGGTGGTGGTAGTAGTAGTACTATTACAATTAATAGTAGCATTATTACTATTACTACTAATACTATTATAATTATTATTTGTATTATTACTACTACTATTATTACTAATATAATTATTATTATTGATATTATTATTAGTATTATTACTAATACTATTATTATTGTTGTTATTACTATCATTGCTATTATTATTAGTAGTAGTAGTAGTTTTACTACTGCTATTAGTAGTAGTAGTAGTAGTAGTAGTAGTTTTACTACTGCTATTACTATTAATATTACTATTTTATTCTCATTATTATTATTGCTATTATTATTAGCATGCATTAATTTTAATATTACCATTTTCTTCTTCTTCTCATTATTATTATTATTTACTTTCTGAAATATACGAGGAATGTTAAAAAAGTCAATAAAA